>VDFB02206159.1:0-24916 GCA_007258455.2 Sequoia sempervirens
CTAGTTTAGATATAAGTCTTAAGAGGAGTTGGCTTTTAATATGAAAAGATAGACGTGATCTTGATTCAAGAATCTGTTAGATTTGGGGCTTTGACTAGAATAAAGTAGTTTGGTATATGGGGAAAGAAATTATCATTATAATTGCAGAACGCATAAACAATAATTGGGACCCAACCAGGCATAGTTCAAAAACTTGGACTTAGCAAAACACAATAGGACATTTAAACATTGACTTGGGACTTGGCAAATACTTTGCATATTAAGAAAAATTACATAAATTCATAAAATAAACTTAAATAAAATGCAAAATACTAAATTTAGAGAACCCATTGGTAGTTTTTCTATTAGTTTCATATAGAAGAAAAGAAAAAAAGAGTACAGTGTACATGATATTATCATATATTGTAAGAGACTAGGTGTCTCTCAACCCGATCATCAACTGATACTACTAGTTTTTTGTTTGTTTTCGATATTTTATAATTTTTTGGTGGTTTTTGCAGCAATAATGAAATTGTGATTTTGAGAAATAAATGCAATAAGATTTATAAATAAATAGCAACGCATCAAATAACTCCCAGAGCAATGGCAGATGATTTTATTATCATTATTGAACAACTACAATGCTTCCCGGAACAGAAGAAGTAAACAAATGAATTTATTAGAAGAACCTAATTGTTGCTTGCAGCCGCCTGGAAGGATGAAAGTAATGTACGGCCTAGCTTAGATCTTGATTTCTCTTCCCAAATAATAGCTGAAATAGGTTTCCCTTGTTGGTGCGCTCAAAATAGTGAAGACTGGAGGCTCAGAAGATAGGCGTTTGGGATGCCAGATAAAAGACGTCCTTTCTGCAGCAAGTACGGCCTGTCAGCAGCATTAATTGCAGCCGTACCTTTCCTTGGAAAATGTGCCAGATGCCAATCACTGATAATCTCTAAATGGCGATTCTTCCTGATGAGCAATAGAACCAAATACTGAATGAAAAACTTCACTGTAAGCTCTGTATGACTTCTGGATAATGCCACGCTGATGGACAATTTTCAACTGGTATTTCACAGCCTCAGTATGTTAGATCTCGAAGAGGGAACGTTCTTCAAAATCGAATGTCTGCTGAAAGCCTAGGTTCGCAAACCCCAATACTCAGAGAGAGAATAAGACAAAGTGAATATTCATAAGAGTTCGATTTGTCTTGGCAGTATATATATAACCTCTCAAAAATTCGACCCCAGCATCTTTTAATAATCATTTAAATAAATGATTAAATTCGCCTTTCTTAACTTAGGACAAATATTAAATAAATGGCATCCATCTCTTTTAATGAATAAATAATTATTCATTATAATAAACATTCCTCTTTATTATAAAGTATTAAAAATACTTTATAATATGCCATAAATCATTAATATTTAAATATATTAATAAAGTGACTTTATAACATAAAGTCAAAATATTAAATTATTTAATAATCATTAAATGCTCCATTATTTTCCATCTGCCCATCAAACTGACAAACTGGGTCGACTCTGAGCTAACCAGCTGAACCAGGTGCCCTGCCCAAAATAGTAGCTTCCACCTGCCTGACTTACTATAAATAGTAAGTATTTGAAAAACCTCTTTGAAAGATTCTGCGAAGGCCCAACCTAAATTAACTGAAGGAGTAATGTTCCCGAACACCGGATAACTGCCACAAATGATCCTCTACACACATCTGTCAGCCTACGAGGATCAGAATGATAGGCTAACCACAAAACCAGCTGAACTGACTAGGAAGGGGACATTACAGTCCGCCCTCCCTGAAATTGCTTGTTCTCAAGCAATCTCAACTCCGGATGCTGTAAAATCTCCTCGGACTCCCATGTAGCATCCTCAACTGGCAAATCTCTCCATTTGATCAGATATTCCCTGATCACCCGCCTCCGAAGGTGTCTCTCTCTCATCTCAAGGATGGCCTCAGGTACTAGTATCAATTTCCCTTCATCATCAAGGGGTGGCAGAACTGGAGAGGGTGTCACATGCTGATCCAATGCCTTCTTCAGGCGTGAAATGTGAAACACGTTGTGAACCCTGCTATCTGCTGGTAAGTCCAACTCATATGCAACCTTGCCCACTTGTCTGATAACACGAAATGGACCATAGTAACGAGGTTTCAACTTCTCCGCACCACTTTTCCGCAGAGTAGACTGACGATATGGTTGCAACATAAGATACGCCATATCACCCACTACGAAAGAACGCTCAACCCTCTTCTGATTAGCATACTGCTTCTGCTGATTTTGTGCCCGCTGGATATTGTCTATGAGAGACCTCAAAATGTCCTGCTGACTCTGCATCATATCTCCTGCACTCAGCACTCTGCTATCTCTCAACATCAGATCCAAAAGGTTGGGCGCCTCATACTCGTACAATGCCATGAAGGGCGTCATCTGTATCATCATGTGGTGAGTAGAGTTATAACAATACTCACAGAGGTATATCCACCTCACCCAAGCTCTTTGCTGTCCAGCTATGTAATTGCGCAAGTAACCTTCCACCCACTTATTGACAATTTCCGTCTGCCCATCTGTCTGCGGATGGTAGCTGGTACTCGGTGTCAGTTCGGTCCCACAGAGCCTGAACAACTCCTGCCAAAAGTTGCTTATGAACCGATTGTCTCTATCGCTGACTATCGTCCGAGGCAACCCATGTAACCTGTAATGTCCCCTTCCAGTTGACTTCTCTCAGTGCTTAAGATTAGCCTATTATGTGACCTTCGTAGGCTGATAGGATGGATAGAGGGTCTTGTTGGAGCTTGGCTTGGCTTCGGTTGTCAGAATCTTCCAGTTTGGATTTCGTTTGGGGTCGTTCGGACATCATTTGCTTGACTTTCTATTTTTAGTAAGTAAAGTCTCTTAGCGGAGCACCCCTGCTATTTTTAGCAGTATGGTCTGGTCGTATGCAGATTCAATCACTTATCCTCCAGCTTCAGATGGTTCGTTAATCGGACTTATTTTGAGGAAGATATTAATATTTATCTGTCAAAATAAATATTAATTATTTTGAAGCTTATATTATAAAGTTATAATATTATTTAATATTATAACTTAAGTGATTATTTTAAGGGGTCGACCATCATTAAGAAGGGGACCATTTTTAATTAATCATTTTAATTAAAAAGAGGCGTCCAACTATGGAATTATTAAAAGTGAAATTTCAACTTAATTTAAATGATGCTTTTTTGCTGAGGAAGTCGACCCTCTTGAAGAATATAAGATTTCACTTGTGAAGAGAGATGATTATGTTATGAAAATCGACTTTGATCAATTATTCTTCCAGAGAACGGAGCCAAGGGTTTCAGTTTTCTTTTTGCATTGGAGAACGAGCCATCTTCAGTGTTGCAGTTCAGAGGCTGTGAAATATCAACTGATTTATTGCTTATCAGAGAGCTAGCTTCATTCAAAGGTTATCGCAGAGCTTATTCAGAGTTTGCATCTTTAGGGTTTTGGTTTGGAATTCATCCGAGAAGGGTTCTTCATTTTAGGCGTCCATTTTCCAAGTTCCGGACAAATCTTTTAAGAGCCGTACGGATTTATCATTGCTGTTGCTGAGCCGTACTTGCTGCTGTTGAGCCGTACTTTTTCAAGTACCAGGCCGTACTTTTTGTATTGGGCAAAGCACCATTCCTTTGGGCATTCTGTCTTCACCAACAGGGGCGCATATTCTCTTGTTTTCATCTGCAAATATCACGCTGAGGGAGAAGCTGATTTCCATGATGGCCGTACCATTTCATGGGCATCTCAGGCTGCTGCAATAATCAAGTTTTCATCAGAAATGTTGTAGCTTTTTAATTTGCATGTGATCCGATCTTATTTGTATTCAGCATAGAAGATCAATAAACATTCTGGCATCTATATATCTAGTAGATTCTATCTTTTCTAGACTTGTAATATTTTATTTATCTTGTAAACGACTTCATCCTGCTTACAAAAACACAAAAAAAATCAAAACAATCAAACAAGCAAAAATAAGGCCGTAAACAAAGGAGAATAGGTTTCTACATAACCTAATACTCAAGAAGAGCTCTCAGCTCCGTATCGCGGAATGTAAAACGGAAGAAGTGTGCATATTTGGTCAACCGATCAACCACTACGTAAATGCAATCTTTACCTTGGGCTTTCGGCAAACCCATGATAAAGTCCATCGATAAACACTCCCACTTCCTGTCAGGTATCGGAAGTGGCTGAAGCAATCCAACAGGATATGTGTGTTCCTGCTTGTTCTACTGGCAAACAGAACACTCTCGAACATACTATAGAACATCAGTTTTCAGCCCTTTCCAAGTAAACCGCTCCCAAACCAGCTTATATGTTTTGAAGTAGCCGGGATGGCCCGCCATAGGAAGATCATGAAAGGCTCTCAAAACTGTAGCCCTCAACTCAGAACCAGGAACCAGAAAAATCCGCCCCTTGTAAATGATCAAGCCATCTACAACGGTGTACCTACTATCCTGTTTTGTCCCATCAATAATGCTAGAAGCCCATGGGTTCTTAGCATACTCAAGAACGGGTCCCGATGCCTCCAATCCCTTCTGAGACTGCGGCTATAGCATTCAACTCAGGTCTCAGGAGACATGTCACCTACAACATTCTCGCCCCCTAATGAAGGTGATATCAAAATCATAGGATTGCACGCCATTGACCCATTTTGCTGCCTCATTTAGGTCTCGCCCAAGGAAGTGTTTCTGTGCTATTGTGGCTCTGTGACGCGACACCTAACTTGTTGCCTACCAAGTATTGCTTTGAACTTAGCCAAAGCATGCATAATGGCTAACATTTCCTTGTTGTAAATGCTGTAAAACCTCTTAGGACCCCTAAGCTTCCTGCTCTCAAAAGCAATAGGGTGCCTCTTCTGCATCAAAACAGCACCAGTGCCCTCCCCTGAAGCATCGCAAAACAAATCAAATGACTTCGTAAAGTCAGGTAATGCTAGCACTGGACACGAAGTCATGATCACCTTAAACCTGTCAACGCACTCCTGCGCCTATGGTGACCAAGTAAAAGCCCCTTTCTTTGTCAAATCATTAAGGGGTGCGGCGTGACATGAGAACCCACTAACAAATCTCCTGTAAAAAGCACACAACCCAATGAATCCTCTGAGCTGCGTAAGGTTCTCTGGTACTGGCCACTCAACTATAGCCCGGACCTTTTCAGGGTCCATACTAACTCCCTTGGCATTGATGATGTGCCCCAGATACAACAACTCCGCCATGCCTAGCTCACACTTAGATTCCTTGGCAGAAAAAGACTCCTCGGCCAAGATACCCAAAACTGTGTCCAAGTGTGCTAAATGCTCCTCCCATGACCTATTGTACACCAGAATGTCATTGAAGAAGACCAATACAAATCTCCGCAGTTGAGAACTGAAGACCCTGTTCATAGTAGCCTGAAAGGTGGCAGGTGCATTGGTTAGACCGAAAGGCATAACCAAGAACTCGAAGTGACCGCAATGGCACCTGAAAGCGGTTTTCTCAATGTCCTGCTCCCTCATCTGAATTTGGTGGTACCCGGATCTCAAGTCAATCTTCGTAAAGAAGATAGCACCGTGCAACTCATCAATCAACTCATCGATGCGTGGTATCAGGTACCTGTTCTTAATTGTCCTCTTATTGAGCTGGCGGTAGTCTATGCACATCCGAAGTGATCCATCCTTCTTTTTCACCAATACAACCGATGAAGCAAAAGGTGACTTGCTAGGTCTAATATGCCCCATAGCCAATAACTCATTGATGGTCTTCTCTATCTCATCTTTGAGTCGTTTCGAATGCCTGTAGGGTGTAATCATAATGGGCTTTGCGCCCTCCTCCAACTCAATAATATGCTCAGTGCCTCTGTCTGGAGGTCTACCAGGTGGAATGTCGTTAAACACTTTGGAGTGTTTAGTCCTTAGTATCTGAATGTCTGGATGGTACTCACCCTTCTGCTGATTCTGCTGTGTTGGCAATAACATACACTCTGCAGCCCAGTCAACCATATCATGACGAATGAGTCTCCATCCACCTGTACGAAAACATCCTCAGATTACTGTCTCTAATGGCTTTGATGACATGAGGTTTCCCATTAACCTTGAACTTCATCTCCATGTCTCGTAGATTGAGTGTGAACTCACCCAAATCGTGAAGCCATGCCATCCCTAACACCACATCAGTATCTCCCATATTAACAACATAGAATCCAGTCTTGAACTCATAGTTGTTCAACCGCATCGGAAGATCAGTTATCTTTCTGTCACACTTGAGGGTGTATCCATCAACCACCTTGACTCGAATACCCTCAAACTCCTCTGTCTATATACCACGTTTCTCTACCAATCGTGCATCTATGAAATTATGAGTGGCACCAGTGTCAAGTAAAGTGATTACCTTCTGACCAGCTAGGAGCCCGCGAAGTCTGAACGATCCATCTCTTTGAAGGCTAGTCAAATGTGCCTCCTATAGCTTCCTTCCTCCTTCGTTTTCATCGTCATTTTCAGACCTCTCATCATCTGAATGCTCAGAATCAGCTTGCTGGTTTGACAGATCAGATTGCTCTTCTCCTTCATAAAACCATTCCATCTGATTGTTTTTAACCTTGGGACAAAGAGGGCATACATGTTTTTCATCATAGGGTGCCTTGCACCAGAAACACAATTTTTTCTTCCGTAGGTCATTCAGTGTTTCTCTGTCAAAGGGTGGTGCATTTTGTCTCTTAGGATCGGGTGGATCCCTCTTTCTGTCAAAGGGCCTATTCCTGTCAAAAGACCTATTAGGCCTCGTGTAGGGTGTTGAGCTAGAATTGAACTTACTGCGAGGTGCTGCAAGTTCCATGTTACGTGCCTTCCTTATGGCCTCCTGAAGAGTAGGAGGATCAAATGCCTTGACCCAACCTCTCATAGGCTTCATTAAACCCTTGACGAAGAGAATAACAAGTCTCCGTTCTGAAATGCCTGTCACCATGACTGCAACCTTCTAAAATTCACCGACATAAGCATCCAAACTACCTGTCTGTCTGAGCTGAGCTAGCTCCCTGAAGTAGAGTTCTGGATCCTTCTTGTCGAAACGCTCTCATGGAGTTTCACGTAAAATCCCCCGGGTGAAGTGATCGATGATGGCTGAAGAGCAAATATGATGCCACCACCGATAAAGCAAACCCACTGACGCGAAAAACTTACTATCCCCGGAGAAGTCTGATAGAGCACCGTCCAACTGGACTCCAAGACTACCGACGTCTTTATCTAACCATCAAAGTATGGTAAGGCATCTACACCCACACCAACCCCTGCTCACCCCGCGGACCCCAGCCTATGACCCCCACCTACTCCCCTAGGTTTATGCACATCCATAAACTCATGAAAAGACAATGCCTGCCAGATCTCAGGTGCTAATGATAGATACTCACCATGAAATTTAGTCACATCTGCCACTGACATGCCATTGTGTACTAAAACCCCTGATGATTTTCCCCTCGGCCGTCACCGAGTTGAAGGGGCCTCTAGATATGAACGTAGGTTGTCCGGTGCCCACGCCATGATATAGATCTTGATGGGGCCGTGCGCCAGATGCCAAAGGCTGATCTACTGGTGTAGTCCCCCTCGTCTGTCCAATCTGTATATAATGAGGCTGTGTGGGCGTATACTGTCTGATAGTGCCCATCAATTGGGACATCATGTCCATCATGTTGTCATGCCTGCGTCTAAACTCCTCATCGGTAATGTCGCCCTCTGCATGTGCTTTCCTTGAATCCCTGGCGTCTCTCAAGTAGTGACCACGTTCACAACGTTGTGACTCGCCTCATTGCTGGCGCCAACTGCGGAATACCCAATACTTCCCCGAGCATCGCCCACCTTCAGAATAGGTAGACCCGTCTAACTTCAACTTCACTGCTACTATACCCTTAGTGTTCTACGCCCTACCACAAGCTAACCCCAAAAGCACTCGCTTTACCGAAAAGCAAACCTAAAAGCACAGATGGCAAGAAAACAAGGTTTTGATACCACTGTAGTATATCTCATGCCCCTCAACCCATCACAACCTGGCTACCGCCGGGGTTTTTGTTTGTTTTCGAGATTTTATGATTTTTTGATGGTTTTTTGCAGCAATAAGGAATTTGCAATTTTGAGAAATAAATGCAATAAAATTAATAAATAAATAGCAATGCATCAAATAACTCCCAGAGCAATGGCAGATGGATTTATTATCATTATTGAACAACTACAATGCTTCCTGGAACAGAAGAAGTGAACAAATGAATTTATTAGAAGAACCTAATTGTTGCTTGCAGCCGCCTAGGAAGGATGAAAGAAATGTACGGCCTAGCTTAGATCTTGATTTCTCTTCCCAAATAATAACCTGAAATTGGTTTCCCTTGCCGGTGCGCTCAAAATAGTGAAGACTGGAGGCTCAGAAGATAGGCGTTTGGGATGCCAAAGAAAAGACGTCCTTTCTGCAGCAAGTACGGCCTGTCAGCAGCATTAATTGCAGCCGTACCTTTCCTTGGAAAATGTGCCAGATGCCAATCACTGATAATCTCTAAATGGCGATTCTTCCTGATGAGCAATAGAACCAATACTGAATGAAAACTTCACTGTAAGCTCTGTATGACTTCTGGATAAAGCCACGGGATAATAATCTTCAACTGGTATTTCACAGCCTCAGTATGTTAGATCTCGAAGAGGAACGTTCTTCAAAATCGAATGTCTGCTGAAACCCTAGGTTCGCAAACCCCAATACTCAGAGAGAGAATAAGACAAATGAATATTCATAACAAGGAGTTCGATTTGTCTTGGCAGTATATATATAACCTCTCAAAAATTCGACCCAAGCATCTTTTAATAATCATTTAAATAAATGATTAAATTCGCCTTTCTTAACTTAGGACAAATATTAAATAAATGGCCCATCTCTTTTAATGAATAAATAATTATTCATTATAATAAACATTCCTCTTTATTATAAAGTATTAAAAATACTTTATAATATGCCATTAATCATTAATATTTAAATATATTAATAAAGTGACTTTATAACATAAAGTCAAAATATTAATTATTTAATAATCATTAAATGCTCCATTATTTTCCATCTGCCCATCAAACTGACAAACTGGGTCGACTCGAGCTAACCAGCTGAACTTAGGTGCCCTACCCAAAATAGTAGCTTCCGCTGCCTGACTTACTATAAATAGTATTTGGAAAAACCTTCAAAGAGAAGCGAAGGCCCAACCTGAATTAACTGAAGGAGAATGTTCCCGAACACCTGATAACTGCCACAAATGATCTTCTACACACATCTGCCGCCCCAGAGGATCGTAATGATAGGCTAACCACAAAACCAAATGAACTGACTCAGGAAGGGGACATTATCATATATGGTATGACCGTGATGATTGATCATTTGCTATGTTGATGGGTTCTCGCATATTGGGTCCCGGTCCTGTACCCAATTGGGCTAGGCTTGGGAGTGGCAACAGAAGTGCCTTGGGAGCAGCTAGGGAGCATGCCAACTACCTTGGTTTCTTTGTGGCTACAACATACCCATAGGGAATTGGGGTGGGTCAGGCACTCCCAAAAGATCTTGGGCGCTCCTGTGGGCACACCAACACAACAAACAACCAAAGACACATTAAAAAGCGAATTTTAAACTCTAAAACATAAAAAATTTCTAAAAGCAACCTAAAACCTAAAATCCGCCCCTTACTGCTTTATTTTTGACAAACACAACATTTCACACAAACTCATTCCTGCTAAGCTATTTTTCCATTTTGAAAGGTAGCTTGTTTTTTTCGAAGGAGAACAATCACAAAGTGCGAAGGGGGTGAATATAGCTTGCACAAAGGAGATTTATTCATCCAAGATAAGTATTTAAACTAACTCTTTCAGCTTTTTAATGAATTTTCTCAAGTTAAAAAAAAAAAAGTTTCAAGATTTTTTATTATGTTTTTTGGTGTTTGTTTTGAAGTTTTATTAGTTAATACTTATTGTAGGGTTGCATTTTTTAATTTTATTTTTTAGAATTTTTTTAACAACAAATTGCAATCTATTTGGCATGACTACTAGTTCAAGTTCAGTGGGCATTGAGACAAGTAATCAATTTAAATATGATCAAGAATGTCCGCTATGAAAATTGATGAGCACACGATTATACTGAGAGGGGGGAGGGGTGGGGGGGGGGCGGTGAATCAATATAATGTAACTTTTTTACAAATTTAAAAATTTATCAATCACAACTAAAATCATTTACTCAACATCAATAATTATGCACATGAGAAGAACACAATAACACTCGATATTTACGTGGAAATCCTTACGGGAGAAGACCACGACAAACTAATGCTTGTATATAAATTCTTCATACAACTTTGTAGGCACCAACCTACAGGAGACAACTATCCCCTTAACAAAGATTCGTAGGCACCAACCCACTGGAAGCACCAACTCCCGCAACTAAGCACCAACTCCATAAGAGAGACCAATCCCCTCCATTCAATTGTTGAGCACCAACTCACTGGAAGCACAAACTCCCACAACTGAATTTGTAGGCACCAACCTACTAGAGGCACCAATATCTTTTTTAGGAAGCACCAACTTCCAAAGCAAAGTAACACCCTCCGAGTTGCTTCTTCAATGGATGATGGACATTACAATCTTTATTCTTTCACTTCATGATTCCCTTCTTATTAACCACATAAATGTACTTGCATCATTTGTCATAACCCTTGAATTTGTGCATATGCATATGAGAAATAGGTAACATTAAAAATTGTCCTAATAACTGGCATGAGCCATATGTAAACTATATTTGGTGACTATAATCTTATTTCTAATGGATATAATAAAATAATAAAATAATGAAATATTTATTTATTATCATTGTGAAACGACTTTGAGAAAAGTAATAACAAACTTAATTCAGTCAACGATTTGATCTCAAGACTCTATGAATTGATCTTGGATTGGTCTTTGCTAAGAGATGTGACTGTGAAAAAGGTTGTCTCCTCCGAACGGTTAGCCAACAGCAAGAGACATGCCCTTGCAAACTTTTAAAAGAACGGCTCTCAGACTCAGCATAATAAATTTTTATCATACATGAAAGACATGAGACATATCGGATTACAGAGAGCACGTTTAGAAAAGCAGTTCAGTGCACCGATCGAGAGGTAAGTATCCTCACCCATTCGTTTTTCATTGAAGGATTATGGCATCAATACAGATTTCTAGGATAGTGGGTTACTGTAAAAGAACTAACTCCATGTCTTATTCAATATTCAGTAAATGCTTCTAACACTCAAATCTGTGTTAAACTGTAAATTCGACCAAGTGCAATATGATAAGTTTATGCATATTATGACACGTTTTGCAATTAATAAATATATATGTCAATATATTGGGTTTCACCTATTCAACATAAATGAATAACGAATTCCACATTTGAAGATTAATGGATAATATTTATCAATGTCACAATAATGTTGCTTATAGCAATTATTGTACCTTATTAAGCTAGTATGACTTTTACTATAAGAATAGATTACGAGCCAAATCCCTTTTGCTAATACCCATTGGGGATAGGAAGTTTGTGGAGGGAATGGCTGGTAATTTGGTCAATTGATGGATGCTCCCAAGACGGGTAAGAAATCTTGAGGGAGTCCAATTGGAGACCATTCACGTGCCCTTGGCACAGTAATTCTTCCATTTGCTGATGAGGTTAGGAAAGAGGAAAAGGCGAAGGTCTATTTCGATCAAGAGTAATAAGTCATATTGGATTATGATGTGTTTTATGCACTACATGATAATGCATTTATCTTATTCTTAAAATATTCAACTTGGAATTGTCTAATTTAATTTGGATTAAGGAACTATGTGTATTTGTGGAAATGCATGATATGTGTGGGTCTCCAAGGCAAATTACATGTAATGTCCCCTTTCTAGCTTAGACATGTTGACAGGTTGCTTAGCCTATTCCTGACCCTCGTAGGCTAGAGTAGGTGGTTCGGGGGTCCCTTTTGGCAGTATTCGGCATGGTTTTACCTCTAGTGATTAATGAGAGTTCAAGTTTGACCTTCGTTGGACTTCGTTTGTCACACTTACTATTGATAGTAAGTTACTATTTCAGGGAATCAGGGTTTCTATTTATAGCAGGGCACTTGGGCAGGTCTCAGATTTAGTGTCGACCATTGATTGGGACTTTGCAGATGTGTCAGGACTCATTTGCGCATACTTACCATTTATAGTAAGTTAGCTATCAGGAGTTGCTATTTTTGGCAGGGCACCAAACCACTTTGAGATTGGCAGTATTGACCTTGGTTTCAGTTGGCTTGGCAAAATAACATTCGGTTAAGGAAATATTGATATTTTAAATGTCATTAATGATATTAATTAAAAGTTTATAATATAAAGTTATATTTTAACTTTATAATTGAATGGGGCCATGGAGACATAAATAAAGTGCATTTAATGAATAAAATATTGAGGCACTTTATCCAAGTTATTATTTTAGCCATCAAAAAGCAAATTATAAAATAGATCATTTAAATGATTAAAAAAGCCAAAAAAGGTCGATTTTCTCGAAGGAGGTATAAAAGCAAAGTAAAAAGCAAATCAACCTCATTATTGTGAGTACTTGAATTTGTTTTTGAAGATTTTGGCTTTTGCTGTGAGAAACCAAGGGTTTCAGCAGTTTGGCTTCAGTCTAGACAGTGAAGAATGAAAACTCTTCAATGCTTATGCAGTTTTGAGGCTGTGGAAGATCAACCGAATTATTGCACAAGGTTTGGCTTCATTCAGGAGTCAAAATAGAGCAAATTGGTGAAGAAATACAAAGAATCTTAAGAGTTTGATGAGGATTTACTTGCAGGATAAAAGACATTAAAGGGGCATTGTGGAATCCATTATTGTTGGCTGCTACAGTACCCGATACAGTGAGCGCTACAGTGCACGTGAACAGTATTCGCTACAGTACCAATGCAGATATTAAGTGGTTATCTTCATAATTTTACTAGGGTTTGAAGTGCATATTTCATATTATGCAAAGAGCAACCATTGGTGAAGAGTATTTCAAATTTTGAAGGATTTCCATTGAAGAATATCAAGATTATTATCTGCTGTTATGGGTTTCAGCTATATGCATAAATCTGGGCAGAATTAAGGCATGTCATAGGGTGCAATCTGCAATTATCAGCAAGCCGTCCACACTCCATAAGCTGGTGTGTTCTTCCTGAGGCAAACCGATTGGCTTCTTGGCTTGTTAATGCACTTATAGTGGGTGTCCTGCCCTGCTAAGATATTTGGTTTCAGTTTGGAGGTGGGAACTTCATCTACAACAGCCATTCAATTCATTTACCAGACATCTTTTGGCTGCAATTTCCAGAATTTTATTAAATCAATGTTCTTGGACTTCCGGGTATGTTTGGTATTGTAAAGGCTTTAAAAGAGATGATCAATAGATTAAAAGGTTGCATTGTAACTGTTTGCCAAATTGTCCATTGCTGTAGATGAATATTACAGTCATGAATATGCATGCCAAGTGTTTGTTATAATGCCTCTTTGCTGTAGATGCACGTTCAATGTCTTTTTTCAGTCCTTTAGTTGCATTGGGAAGGCATAAAAGTTTTATATTACAACTTCACTACTTGTAAAGCATTTTGGCATTTATTACAAGCATTCTATCAACATTGTCAAACCTCAAAACAATAACACAGCAAACTGAAAATCCAAAACAGCGAGATAAGACTTAGCATGACAACTGTTTGGCAAAATTACAAGGGCAGAAAAGTGAAGAGGTATGAGTCAGCTTGGGCTAGGACCATTACAGTGGTATCAGAGCGGTTTCCTACCAGCCTGATTGGGTCATTCAAAGATTGAAATTCAGTTACAAGCATGGCTTCAACAAGTGAAAGAGATTTGGAAGAAAGGATTTATAGGGCAGGGAAGAAACTAGAACATCTATCTTAGCAAAAGGAGGTTCTTCTAAGTAGTTTGGAGGAAGCAGAGGTTTGTTTATGCAAAGTTGGACAAGATCCATCTCAAACAATGCAATTTGCTATAAGTCCATCGGTAAGTTCTTTGGTTAAGCCACGACTTATGAGACATCATGATGAAGTGATAAAACTTGCAACTATCTCATGCATCAGTGAAATTATGAGGATAACAACTCCTCTTGATCCTTATGACAGCCATATTATGAAAGAGGCACTTTAGATCATGGTGGCAAGCTTTAAAGGTTTGGATGACATCAAGAACCCTTATTTTGCTAAGAGGGTAAAACTACTTGAAACATTTGCAAAATTCAGATTTGAAAACATTATGTTATCCATGGATTGTGTAGACACCATTCGCAAGATGTTTCATATATTTTGGATTGTTATTAATGAGGTTCATCCTAGTAGCATGTTTACTTCAATGCATTCCATCATGTTTTTAGTTTTGTATGAGGAGGATGATGTAATTTCTAAACTCATGTCAAATGACTTATGGGCTATTTGGAAAGGCGAGCAAGAGGTGTCACCCATGGCACATTAATTGTTAAGGAGACTGGTTGAACAACCTAAGGATAGAGATACTTCACCTATGATATGCAGAAATTTATATGATGACTTTGTTAGGCATGCTGATGTAACTCAAGAGGATATGAGGACAGCCTTGGGTAATGATCTATCTACATCATCCTTGCATGAGATTTCACAAGAAGTTGCTACTATAGAGATTAATTCTGATTATCATGATAGCAATGATGAAACTTTGCATGAGCATGAGAGCATACAGGACTTTGCAGAAAAAGAATATCAGGCACAATTAGAGGCTTCTTCATGCGAGGTTGAAGCTAGAGACACTCCGCATGGTCTACATAGTTTGATGAATCAGCTGAAGGTGAATGAGGATGGGATTGTGACAACTTTATCTCATCATGACAGGATGCATAAGATGATTGAAAATCACCTTTGGACGGTTTAGCTAGAGAGAAGACAAAAAGGAGTTGTGGCGGAGTCTTCTCATGACAGCTTATAGGAGATCAAAGAAGGTATGGGAGTGATGAAGTCTAGTTACTTACACCTTCTTTCAGACCGTGACCACCTTCTTAACCTTGTTGGGATCTATTCAGATGCCTTGATGAGGAAAGAGGAGGAAGTTGATAGGCTTTTTGAGGAGCTTGTGGTCACTAGGGATTCTTTGGTGAGCACTCAGTTGGCACTTCAGGATTCTGAGAGACATGTGGATGAGCTTTGCTTAGAGCTGAGCTTGGCTAGATGCACATCATGTACAACAGAGACTCATTCATCCAGGGCAGCCAGGACACTCGTTGATGATAGCAGTATGAATTAGTATGAGGGCAATCAGGACACTCGTTGATGATAGGGAGAATAGACTCACATACCTCTTTGTGGAGGGACTAAAAGAGTCTCTAAGAGGGTTAGTAAGTGCTCTTTACCCAATAAATCTCGAGGATGCCATAGAAAAAGCCTTAAGGCTAGAAACTTCATCAACAAGTCCTAAAATTACAAACAACCATAGCAAGCATTCTCACAAAAAAGATAATCCATGCCGCAATCCCCTCACCAAAAGGGAACGACATGAACTAAGGGAGAAGAATTTTTGCTTCACATGTAAAGGCCCATGGGAGTGTGGGCACACTTGTGAAAAGAAAGAAGACAATAGGAAGAAGAACTCTTGTCGCCGTTGCAATGCAGAGTGGTCACCCGGGCATAAATGCGAAAAGAGGGGTCAAGCCCACAAGATTGAGGCAACCACCAACGAAGAAACAAAGGAAAATGTATGCAAGAAAGCAAGGTATGAGGGAGATAAGTAGGTAACTCTTGCCATAATTACACAAACCTCCAAACACCATCCATTTTGCGTTAAGAGTACCCTTCAAGGCCGAAGAGTCATTGCCCTTGTGGATAGTGGAGCATCCCACAATTTCATAGATGAAAGGTTAGTTGCAAAAGGAAGTTAAAGGCACAAGAATTCAAGGGATTCACAGTAGCCACAACCATGAGAGCTATGGTCCAATGCACAAGAGTAGTTTCTCAGCTAGAAATGATCTTGGGAAATCATCCCATTAAAGAAGACTTTTATGTAGTGCCTCTAGATGCAGATGCAATATTGGGTACCCCATGGATCTACTCCTTGGGATGCTTTATGTTTGATCTTCCCAATTGGACATTTCGTTTCCAACACCAAGGACAAGAAGTTACCTTAAAGGGACTGCCCGATGGATCACCACAAGTAGTCTCTTGCAAAAGAATAGAAATAATTTTGAATAGGGGTCAAGGAGAATGGGCAGCACAGTGCATGATTTTAGAGAAGTCAACTCCTCAAGGGAAAGCCATCCACATTGACATACAACCCATTATGGAAAAACACAAGAAGGTTTTCGGTGTTCCGGGGGACGCGTCCCCCCAAAATCCTCAGCGTTTCCGAGAGGGGACGTCTCGGAGACTTGGGGACTTGGGGGGACGTCCCCCCATCAGCCCACCACCAGCGCCACCATCCCACCACCAATGTCGTTGTCTCCAAGATGCTGCTAGGACTTTGAGGATGCTGGGGTGTCCTCAAGACATCTAGGGGACTCCTAGTTGCCTCCAAGATGTATAATTCTTGCACTTATACATCTTTATTTTCAAGTGCTATATGTATTTGAGCACCCTACACGCCCTCTCGTCCCCCTCCCCTGCCCCGAAGACCCCCCCCCAGCGTCCCGAAACCGTCCCCTTGTCCCCGTCCCGTCGAAACCCCGGAAACAGTTAGGTGATAATCGCTTTCCACCCAAGAGGGGCTTTGAACATATATTATTGAATTGGAAGAAGGGGAAACCAGTAATCAACACCCCTTACAGACATCCGCAAAAATACAAGGAAGAAATAGAAAAGACAATTAAAGAACTTCTAGAAATGGGCCACATCCGGCCTAGCTCGAGCCCCTTTGCCTCATCAGTTGTGCTTGTTATGAAGAAAGATGAAACCATGAGAATGTGTATTGATTATAGGTCTTTAAATAAAAAGGCCATAAAGAATCGCTACCCCATTCCTAGAGTTGATGAACTCATAGATGAACTTCATGGTGCCAAGTACTTCTCCAAAATTGACTTAAGATCGGGATACCACCAAATAAGGATGAGGGAGGAAGACATTTCCAAAACCGCTTTTAGATGCCACTATGGGCATTTTGAGTTCTTGGTTCTTCCCTTTGGGTTAACAAATGCCCTTGCTACCTTCCAGTCATGTATGAATCACACCTTTAGAAAATAGTTAAGGAAATTTCTATTAATATTCTTTGATGATATATTAATCTACAACAAAACATGGGAGGTGCATCTTAAACACGTTGATGAAGTCTTAGAGATATTGGAACAAGAATCATTATATGCCAAAGCCTCAAAATGCGAGTTTGGTTTAGATGAGATTCTTTACGTAGGGCATAAGATTAGTGCCCAGGGAGTTAGTGTTGATGAAGAAAAGATCAAAGCTATCAAGGAATGGCAAAAACCAAGGACCCTAACTCAACTCAGGGGTTTTGTGGGGCTATGTAGCTACTACAGGTGCTTTGTGAAGAATTTCTCAAACATAGCTGCCCCACTTACAGACTTAACCAAGAAAGGGGCCTTTGTGTGGAATGAAATATCACAAGAGGCTTTCGAAAAAATCGAGGCAATGTTTACATGTCCTATCCTAGCAATTCCGAATTTCACTCTACCTTTTGAACTTCAATGTGATGCCTTAGGGGAGGGAATCAAAGCAGTACGTATGCAAAAAAGACATCCAATAGCTTTTGAAAGCCGCAAAATTATGGAGACTGAAAGGCACTATTCCATTTATGATAAAGAGATGTTGGCCATCATGCATGTCTTGACCAAGTTCCTGCAATACTTGGTTTATGGGAAATTTAATATCAAGATAGATTATAATAGCTTAAGATTTTTCATGAATCAGAAGGACTTGAATGATTGCCAACAAAAGTGGGTAAGCAAAATACAAGCTTACAATTTTGATATTGAATATGTCAAAGGAACTAATAATGTGGTAGTTGATGCCTTGTCTAGACACCCACAAGTAAATACAATCACCAATATCATGGGAAGTTGGAGGAATGATATTATTGCAGAATATACCAAAGACTCTCAGGCTCAAGAAATACTTGAAGGAAATGCACGCAATAGTGAGTATAAGGTAGTGGAAGATATCATTTTGTATAAGGATAGAATATTCCTTGTGCCTCACTCCAAGATAAAGGAGAAATTTTTGAAGGAATACCATGATTCCCCCTTGGCAGGACACCCTAGATATTATAAAACTTACAAGCAGATACGGGAAAGATATTCATGGAACGGCCTGAAAAGGGATGTCGGAAAATATGTTCAAGAATGTATGACTTTCTAGAAGAATAAAGCAGAACTAAACCATCCAACATGATTGCTACAACCACTACCTATCCCAGACCAAAAGTGGGGAAGTGTTTCAATAGATTTCATCATTGGATTGCCTAAAGTACAGGGAGAGGATTGCATTTTTGTGGTGGTGGATTGATTAACTAAGTATGCTCATTTCCTTCCATTGTCCACCGAATACAGAGCACCCCAGATAGCCGAAGTGTTTTTAAAGGAAATCTTCAAGTTGCATGGTTTACCCTAGAATATAGTTAGTGACTGCAATAGCCGCTTCCTTAGCCAGTTTTGGCAAGAACTCTTCTAGCTCGCAAGTATTAATCTTACTCCAAGTACTAGTTACCATCCTTAGACCGATGGAAAAATAGAAATTGTGAATAAATGGTTGGAAGGATACTTGAGGAATTATGTCATAGGTCAGCAAAACTCTTGGGTTAAATGGTTGCACTTGGGAGAATACTGTTACAACACTACATACCACATGTCCATTAGGATGAGCCCATTCAAGGCTCTCTACGGGTATGAAGCAACTACCTTTGGAGGCTTAGTCATCCAGGATAGTAGAGTGCTGAGTGCCAAAGATTTCATACAACAAAGCATGGATATAATGAAAGCTCTCAAAGATAATCTTCATCATGCTCAAAATCAGCAAAAAATTTATGCAGATCAAAACCGTGTCGAAAGGACATTTGACGTTGGAGATTTGGTTTTTCTGAGACTCCAACCCTACAAACATTCTTCAATTAAAGTAAGCGGTGCAGAAAAATCAAAGCCTTGATTTTATGGTCCCTACAAGGTCCTAAGGAAAATAGGTCAAGTGGCCTATGAATTGGAGTTACCAAGCAATAGCAGGATTCACAATATCTTCCATGTGTCTAGAATTAAAAGGGTTATGGGACAAGAAGTTACTCCATGTATAGAATTACCACCCCTTGATGACGAGGGTAGACTTGTTTTGGAACCCGAAACTATCCTAAACATGTGAGAGAAAAAGTTGAGGAACAAAATTATCCCGGAATACTTGATTAAATGGAAGGGGTTACCTGAGGAAGATGCTACATGCGAAAGTGAAGAGATTCTAAAACATCCAAGTTTGAAATTTGCTTGAGGACAAGCAAATTCAGGGAGGGCGAACTGTCATAACCCTCGAATTTGTGCATATGTATATGAGAAATAGATAACATTAAAAATTGTCCTAATAATTGGCATGAGCCATATGTAAACTATATTTGGTGACTATAATCTTATTTCTAATGGATATAATAAAATAATAAAATAATGAAATATTTATTTATTATCATTGTGAAACGACTTTGAGAAAAGTAATAACAAACTTAATTAAATCAGCGATTTGATCTCAAGACTCTATGAATTGATCTTAGATCAGTCTTTGCTAAGAGACGCGACTGTGAAAAAGGTTGTGTCTCCTCCGAACGGCCAGCCAACAGCAAGAGATGCGCCCCTATAGACTTTTAAAAGAACAACTCTCAGACTCATTCATATGTGGAAGACAAGAGGCATATTAGATTTCAGAGAGCACATTTAGAAAAGCAGTTTAGTGCACCGATCAAGAGGTAAGTATCCTTACCCATTGGTTATTCATTGAAGGATTATAGAATTGATATAGATTTCTAGGACAGTGGGTTACTATACAAGAACTAACTCCATATCTTATTCAATATTTAGTAAATGCTTCTAACACTCAAATCTGTGTTAAACAGTAAATTCGACCAAGTGCAATATGATAAGTTTATGCATATTATGACATGTTTTGCAATTAACAAATATATATGTCAATTTATTGGGTTCCACCTATTCAACATAACTGAATAACGAATTCCACATCTGAAGATTAATGGATAATATTTATTAATGTCACAATAATGTTGCTTATAGCAATTATTGTACCTTATTAAGCTAGTATGACTTTTACTAGAAGAATAGATTACGGGCCAAAATCCCTTTTGCTAATACCCACTGGGGATAGGAAGTTTGTGGAGGGAAAGACTGGTAATTTGGTCAATTGATGGATGGTCCCAAAACGGGTAGGAAACCTTGAGGGAGTCCAATTGGAGACCGTTCATGCGCCCTTGGCACAGTAATTCTTCCATCTACGAATGAGGTTAGGAAAGAGGAAAAGGCGAAGATCTATTCCAATCAAGAGTACTAAGTGATCAGATTATGATGTGTTTTATACACTAGATGATAATGCATTTATCTTATTCTTAAAATGTTCAATCTAGAATTGTCTAATTTAATTTGGATTAAGGAACTATGTGTATTTGTGGAAATGCGTGATATGTGTAGGTCTCCAAGGCAAATTACATGTGCAAAATTTAGTGTTGGTAAATACAAATTCCTGATCCTAATTTGTGCAAATTTTGTTTCTAGGACATGATTAATAAGGGGACATTACATCATTATATAAATTTGTATACTCTTTCCATCTACTAAAATATTCCAAGCCAATTTTTTTTTTAATTTATATAAATATTCCAATTTTTTTTTAATTTCCATCTACTGAAATATTCCAAGCCAATATATAAATTTGTATACTCTTTCCATCTACTGAAATATTACAAACAACATGCAGCTGTTAGGGTTAGCAAATAACTAAACAATGCAGAATTCAACTCTAACCAAGGATGTACACCAGGATCCCGAGATGGGCAAGGTGTTAGCATGTGGTCAGAGGATCTCGGTGCAATGCAAAAACTGAAATAACCCTAACCAAGAATGCGCCAGATGACGGCGTGCATATGGTCAGAGGATCTTATGCATTCTGAACAAGCAACCCTAACCAAGAATGTGTCCAAGGTGGACGATCATATGGTCAGAGGATCCCTATCACTAATTCTGCTGAAAGAACTCAACACCAAGTATGTGCTAGCCAATCCAGAATGGGAATGAGGCGACCATATGGCGGAGATATTAAAACTTCAATGCAACTCAAAGTAAATAGGCTGCAAGCCAACCTCTTCCACTTATTCAGTGGGCATTACAAAGTATAAATAGCAAGAATAAGAAAGATGCTGACAGTACTACTGTCCAGCTTACAATGAGATGTAGAATGCCTGCAAGATCAAGGATTAGAGCTCTTCAATTTGTTGCAATAGTAAATGTGTCTTCCACAATGCTTATCATGACTCCCTAACACCAACTCAACTCAAATGACAGCCTAAATGCAAACTGATATGACTGAACCAAGGACTGAAACTAATAACCAGCAACACAGAACTTAACCAAAATACTCATAACTCTCCAAAAACTCACTCAATTCTCATGAGACCAAAAGCAAAGTGACTCTTAGATGATGGCGCCCCATATTGAACCAAGAAAACAGACCCAAAGTCTTTAAATCTTTTATGCACGAATTTCAAGGCAGCCAAAAAGGTACGACCCTCAAGGAAGGGCGATTTTCTTAAATAAATTCAAAGACTTCTTCAAAAAATCTGAGAATAAGCAGGAAGGGTCGCCCCTAATAGACAAAGAGATAAGTGCAATACCCAGAATGAATATTTTTGTATTTTTTGACTTATATGTAAAAACCATACGCAGCTACACTGAAACAACAACTCCAGAATCTGATATAAAATGCAATAAAACAAAACTATAAGCAAAACAATGCAACAAAGCAAACCTCACTACAAATTCTCTCACAAACCAACTAAAATCTCCACTAGATGCTATCTCTCAAGCATGGAGTCGAGCCAAGGCTAGAAGGCTTTCATTCCTCGAAGTAGTCCCAGCACCATTCTGGCAGCATAACAATACTTCAGACATAAGATACCAAATGAAGACCCCAAGACGTCCTTTTATAATTTTGTGAGGATTGTTGGCGTTTAAATTCGCACCTCTGGAATGCGGATTTGAAAACGGACTGTATAGAGATAAAAAGCGCTCTTCAAATTAGGAGAGCTCCCTGCTGCGATGGTGTTTGAAAGAAGTAAACTAAAACTAAGTTGCTATCTTTTTGGATCGACAACACAAGGTTTTTAAACACAAGCGCCCGCGCTGAGATTTGCCTACGATAGAGAGGTTTGTAGCTTCACGACTAACTTAGACTAAAGACGTTCCTGACCTCTCAAGTAATAGCAGAGCAAGAGAAGCTAGAAATTAACAAGGCAGATTTTCTGACACAAAAATACTTTAACAATCTCTCTCTCAACAAACACCTACACACTTCACTGTAAGCTGAAATAAAGATCATGAAAGCATAACATAGATAACGGAAATCTGAGATTTTAGACCAAGGCAAAAGAGGCTCATGATTTTATTACTCAAATCTCTAAAACAACACTCCCTTCTAACATGCCTTGAATAAGAAATTGCAGCTAAGGAGGCTTGCAAACTTATTCTTAACACAATAGAAAACAACAATCTCACTAACTCCTTGTTGGCTAAAGAAGCTCAACAATTTGCTTATCACAATACAAATGAACAATACTTGAGCAACAAATAGAAGGCACAATAGGCTAAGCGTTTTGTTCTCATAAGCACGGTTAAAGAAAATAAATGAGCAAAGGCTCTTATTTATAGAGAAGCAGAGGAGTAGGGAACCCTAAAATCTCCTTGCTTTCACAATCTAGGGCTTGCTCAGCAAGCAAGCTTTATTACTAAATCTAGAAACAAGATAACAACTAAAACCCTAAAAAGCAGAAAAAGCGGGAAACGCCAACTATTACATCTTATCTTCTTTCTATCCTCAAAGAATGGATAAGGATGAGTCCAAGAATAGAAAGAAAGCGGAAAGAAACTACAAAATTTTAAAATTTCGATCACATCCTTCGTCCCGAGATTGTCGGTTCGGTGCCTATACCATCAACGACCAAAACAAACTTTTCAAGAATATCTTCGGCATCTGCAATAAGCTCTTTGGAAATCTTCAATCGGTGGCAGCTTTATTGGTTTCGACATCAACACGAAATATGACCTATCCTTCCGTAAATGAGACGCAACTATAATTTCACTGGAACTGAGTTACCTGCACCTCCTCAGAAGCGGGCCGTAAGGAACTTCATCTTCAAATGCGGGAAGTCTCTATGACAAATTCAGCGATGAAAGGAGGCTTCAACCACCCGCTGCCTATATAGATTTGATGAATTAGCGGATATCCTCTCATAGGTTTTAACTTTGAAAACATGAAGTTCTCTCCATGCAAGGATTTGTCTTCTGTGCTCCTTTGAAGCTGCTGAACCGTAGGCTGTGTCTAAATCAGTAATGATAATCTCATGCCTAGGTTTTACTTCAGCCCATGTTTGTTCAAATCCTTGGATGCTTTGACGAAGTTTATGAGCATTCTCTCTCAACTGGAACATCCGAGCCAAGATCTCCTTTCCTCTGACAATGAAGCTCTCGATTCACTCCTAAGTCTCTTTCCCACATATGACCAGCTGTCTTAACTGATGGAGATCAGCTGGTGTCTCTAAGACCTGGGGCAGCAACTGGGTTGCTTGTGAAGAACCACGAACAAGGTTAGAGATGAAAAGCCTAAGCTGCTGATTTTCAGCCTTGAGGGCTGCCTTGTCTTCTCCATCTTTCAGCACTCTTTCATGTAGGTTTTCGGATACAACTTTGAAGAGACTCAAATCTGCATGTCTGGTATTTCTACCAAGATTAGCCTTGACCATTACAAAATCATCCATGTTCACCTCATCTCTATTCTTATCTTCTGGAGGCACAGCAGTCTCTACGACAATCTCGTTATCAGGATTCCTGTCAAAATGAACTTGCTTCTTTGCCTTCTTCTTAGGAGGTTCCTGATAAATGTTATCGAGATCATCAACACTCACTTGATATGAAGGCCTTCTCCTAACCCTTCCTAAGGAGTTCTCAAACCAAGACACCGTAGTATCTTTACTAACTTCCTCAGGAGGTACTGCTGCAATCTCTTCATCATCTTCGATATCAAGATCAATGTGAATTGGTGATGAGCCCGTCAAAGGTACAGGAACACGTGTCGAAGGTGGCTCCTCTGCTTCATTCTGAGGTATGGGCTCATCAAGAGGAACTTCTGAGTCTACTGTAGGCTGTTCCTGTATAACTATGCCTGAGAAATCCAACCTTCTCTTTACATTTTTATTTGATCTACATCCTTTGACGCCATCTTGAGACTGACTTTTACCCATTCCTTTTGACTGTGCTGTAGAAGAAGAGGGAATTATCCTTGGCGGCTCTGCTACTGGAATAGAGTTCTTCCTTTTAAGCACTAAGAAAACCTTACTATACTCAATGACTTGTCTTGTTCTGTCTTCAACTGAAAGAGATTCCTTGTTTGCCCAATTAACTTGTGGAAGAGGCTGATCCTCGATTCTTTTCTGAGTGTACATTGGTAGAAGAACATCTTCATCATCATCAGAGAGCCCTTCTATATCTTCATTTAAGCAATCTTTCATCTGATGGAGAGTTAACCTGCTATAGTTACGCCTTCGCACTTCAAACTCATCTGCACAGTTAGCCCAAAAATCTTCAAGTGCGGGTATGTGATTGTAATTCTTCTCCAACCGGCCAGCATAGACACCATGAGGATCAAAT
>VDFB02206160.1:0-16053 GCA_007258455.2 Sequoia sempervirens
TATCTTAGAGAAAGAAGATAAAATTTAAATAATGTAAATATTATGTAATGGATAAAACAAAAAGAAACAAAATTCCTTAATTTCTTCCTAGAGAAACCTAAAAAATTGTAAGCTTACGGAAAAAAGTTAAAATAAAATTAAGAAGAGATTTACCAAGTGAAACCCCCAAATGGGTTATTTTGAAAGAGAAGATTTATTGTAAATATGTAAACCCTAGAATGCTTGCTATCTCCATAAAAAAAATACCAATAAATAAAATTTAAATCTCTATATTTTTTATAAGTTAAGAGAAAATAGTGTTATGAATATGTTGAGTGAAAATTACTATAAGTGAGAGAAATCCTTAAAGAGGAGAACCTAGTGTGAGATAGAAACTATTCTTGAAAACTTGATATGGAACAAGATAGAAATGACATTTGATATATTATAACTCATTGAAATTATTTTTACACATTTAATTCTTAGTTTAGAGAGAAATATGAGAATAATTTGAAATAGAAGAATGTGATTGGGATAATTTTGGCAACAATAGAGAATCAAATGAGGAATACTCAATGGCTTACAATCATGCGTATTAAATCTTCACAAAAAGGTATCAACATAGTTACTAGATGACTTAACCAAATCTTTTTGTGAATCCAATCCTTTTTTTTCTAGGGTGAAAAAAAATTATTCAAGAAAAACCTAGCTAGTACAACAAGAATACCAAATTACCATAGTCATCGAAAAATACACCATAGCTAGATCCTAGATAGACTAAAAGAAAACAAGGTCCAAGAGTCAACCCAACCTACAAGGACCACCACAAAAAAAGAATCCATCCAAACCTAACATGAGGATATCATTATGATCCTCATGAAGAATTTGAAGTAGGGTGTGACTTTCATCCTACTTTAACTATCACCATTCCACCACATTCCATGCCCTCCTTCCTTCAGAGGCCCATTTAGCTAGGGTGTCTTGCACTTTGTTTCATTCCTTGGGGATATGGACAAAGGAAATGGTATAAAAGTTCGAAGAAAGATGGATAATTTTTTTGGAATCAAATCCAATCTTCATGAAGAATCCTAAAAATATCTCTTATTAAGAAGAGAGACCATTATGTAGGAGTATCCATGGCAATTGGCAATCCTGTGTCAAACAAAAAGAGGTTCATTTTGTTGAGCATTTTTGGATTTTGGTATAAATTAATTTTTGTTTTAATTTCATGTTGAGGGGGTGACAAATTATTTACCTTTGAATAATTAATTTTGTCAAATAAATTTTCCTCACACATTGACAAATTGGCTTGTGGGGTGAAAAAGCAAGAAAAGTTGTTTAAATATTTAATTGCAAAATATCCAAAAAGCCTATTGGGGCATTTTATTTTTGAAATAGAGGAGTTACAAAACTTCATCATGATCCCTAAAAATTAGGGACTAGAGGAGTGGGCACCTAGGCTTGATTTTGTCTTGCCTTTTTTTCGAAAGTCAAAAAGGAGGGAATTAAAACTAAAAAGGCCTATCTTTTGTGGGGTTGTTGTATATGGGTTTTAAATGATTTTAAATTAATTTTTGAAGGTATGAATTTGCAGCAATAGGTGAGGCCATACGATATTGGAAAATCCAAAATAAAGAATTTGAAATTAATTTCTGGATAGGAGTTAAGAATCAAAAAACCACTTTTCATTACAAGGGTTTTGAAGAGGAATTTTGAAGAGAGAAAGGAGGAAGGCATGGTATTCTCAGGAAGAGATTCTTGGAAATTTTGTTGCAAGTTTGGACTGATTTACAACAGTCCATGAAGGTTCCAGAACAATAATATTGAAGCCACCGAAGTTGCAAGGGGTGTTGAAGTGCTGGAAGATGAATTTGGTTGTAGGAGCTCACATAGTTGAGCATAGAATATGTTAGATTGCTATTCACTTACATATCAGTTGATTTTATTTTTTATATAACATTCCATAAATTACTAAAAAAGAATTTGTAATTAGCTTTCTTGAACTGTGCAATTTAATGGTTCTATTTGCAAACAATTTGTGGTGTTAATTTGCAAGTTTTTGATTTTGTTTTAGAATTTGTTGTGAGGATTTTAGAGGGGTTTTAGAGTGATTGAATCCCTCTATACATTAGTGGTATCATAGCAGCAAGACCTTGTGTGTTTTTAAATAGAATGCTGAAGAGAGGTAGTTTACACCAGGGCCTGTGTGTTGTGGGTGTTGGAGAAAATGAATGGGAGAGGAGCCCATCATGGTAGAGGAAGAGGAAGATGAAGAATGTACAAATTTTTCCATGATGATGATTTCAGATCTTTGAGAAGAAAAGTGGAAACACTTCAAGAAGAAATAAGAAGATGGTTTGCACAGACAAGGGAACCAGAGATTGATGAGGAAGAAGAAAAAGCTCCAGAGAATGCCAGCCAAACAACTGAATAGAGAGAGGAAGTTGTAGCAGTTTCTAGGGATTTGTTGTTGAGAGTCCTATCAAAAATGGGGAAAATACCTAATATTTATGTCCATACCTTTCATGGAAATTTGATTCCAGAATAACTTATAGACTGGAAACTGATATGGAGGAATACTTCAACTTTGAAGAAGTTGAAGACCCAGATAGAGTAAGATTTTCCAAGATAAGATTGAAGGGACATCCTTCAATCTGATGGAGAGAAATTTAGTTGGAAGTAGGAAGAACATGGAAAGATAAAATCACAAGTTTGGAAATTATGGTAGAGAAAATGAAAAGGAATTTTTTTCTAGTGGATTATGAGTTGGTTTCAATGCTGGGATTAGGACAGGAACAAAATGAGGTTTCTTGGGATGAAAGGGGCATTAAGCAAGAGGAGGACAAGGGGCAGATTAGGGTCAGGAATTCAGAGGAATGACAGGCCGGAGAGGAGTTCTCCTTATGGGGAATGCGCTTTCAAACCATGCAAGAAAGGAGCAATTTCAAGACTGAAATTTAAAACAAAAAGGGATTGGAGAAGGATGGAGGGTGTCCATTTCACGTTCTGGTGGCTCTTATTTCTTTATGTTTTCTCAAAAGGAACATGAAATACCAAATGCAAAGTCTCAAGAAAAAGCATGAGCCAGAGGTGAGCAAGCTTTCTGCCAGAATAATATGGTCAAAGATAAAAAATCAAAAGGAGCAGAGAACCAGAACAGCAGTTGAAGAGAAACTTTTCCATTTCAAACTATGAGAGGGAATATGAAGCGAAGAGAAAATATCCGAGAAGGCAAAATTAAAGTGGAGGAGGCATAAAATGAGAAGATATTACATCTCTACAGAAGAAGGAGACGAAGGAGTTTTGTTAAAGGGAATGATGGGCCTTGAACAATATGGACCTACTAAGGAAAAGATTATTCAAGACCAAATGAAAGTGTGAAGGGAAGAAATGTAGTGTTACCATTGATAGTACAAGTACAAACAACCTCGTGTCAAAAGAAATGGTGAATAAATTGCAGTTGGAGAGAAAGAAGCACCCAAATCTGTACTGGATAGCATGGGTACAAGATGACAAGAATCTTTTGATCAGCGAACAATGTGAGGTAAAATTTAAGATAGGAGGATATTATGATGAAGTTCTATGTGATATTATTCCAATGGATGCTTGTCATATCCCACTGGGAAGACCTTGGCAATATGATAGGAATGCAATGCATGATGGTCATGCCAATACATACACAATAACCAAGGATGGAGTGAAGAATAAGTTGAAGCCTCTGAAAGAAGACTTAGTGCAAGTTTGCAGCAATGCAAAAGCTTTTTTGGTTGATGCAAGGAATTTTTTAGAAGGTATGAAGCATGAGAGAGTTTTTTTTTGCTTTGATCCTCAAAATTAATAGTGAAAATGTTGAAAAAGTTCTTATAGAAGTTGCAGATTTGTTGGAAGAGTTCAAAGATATTGTTTCAGATAATGTGCATGAAGGACTACCAACAATGAGGAAGATTAGTCACCAAATTTACTTTGTACTAGGAGAAAGTTTTCCAAACAAGGAAACCTATAGAATGCCACCTATAGAGTGTGAAGAGGTCAATAGAAAAGTTGTTGATTTTTTGATGAAGGGTTTAATAAGAGAGAGTTTAAGCCCTCGTGTAGTGTTCGTTGATGTGTTCAGTTATTAGCCTATTTTCTGTTACTTTCATGCATACTTTCAGACACTTTTTAGATATACTCTTTATACAATACTCCTATATTATGTTGGCATATGGATTTAGGAGATTGTTCATGGCTAATAGTGTTGTCATTGATGGAAACTAGAGTCAGTAGCATGGTTTGTAGTTTAGAGGTAGTTCACACCGACAAGGAAGATAGAAGACAATACTCTACCAGAAGAATGTATGTAAAACAGAGTATCCAGTTGGTAAGTTGGTCTAGATACTTCACCAGATCACTATTTTGTTGTGTGGATCTGTAGGAAATCTTGTTCAACATGTATGGTATCCTACTGGTGAGTTTGTGTGGTGTCACAATAGTTAGAGTACGAGTTTGGAGATTTGGTAGAATAATTTATTGCTTATTTTCTCACTGTGGTCAACTTGTTGCATATGGTGTGTTCTGAATGTATAAGGAGTATTTTTTTAATTATTTCTTATGTTTGGAATTTTGGTTTGGGTCCCTACTATAGTCTAGTTGACTTGTGTGGGTATGCATCAATTATAATCAGTGATTTGGGCGAACATAAGAAAGAATATTATATTTTGTTCCAAAGTTGACATACAATAAAATTCTTGTTAGCAGGTATACAAAGGAGATCAGAAAATATTTTTGAAGAAGGTAGAAGTGTGTGTAGATCAAGAAAAGTGAGGGTGTAAAAAGAAAAAAATGTACAATGCAGTTATGTGAGGAAATATCAAAAGATCTATTTGAACAACATAAGGGTTTTTGTATGCAGAGTAGAGAAGAAGAGCGATATGGATAAAAGATCCAGAATTTGATTGGGTGCTTCATTGGAACTGAATCCAAGCATTTGTAGATGTTAAACTCTTAGTTCAACATTTTGTTGTAATATCAAATATTTATTGTAAGGCAATGAGCCTTCTCTTTTGAGTAGTGAGCTCTCGGCAATGTGCCTGAATGCAAGTGCATTCCCCTTTTTATCATACTTCTAACAGAGTATACTTTGTGGATTAATCTCCACCGGTGTTTTTCCCCTAATAGGGTTTCCATTTAAAAATCCTAGTTTTTTGGTGCTGACATTGTCTTATTAATGTGCATGCATATTTTTCTCTATTTAATTGATGTGGATGCTATTAGAAGTTAAATATTGTTCTTGTTAGTTTAAGATCTTATTCAAATTGTGGAGCACCGATTCACCCCCCCCCTTAGTGTTCCTAGTGCCCAAAAATTGGTATCAGAGCCGGCTCCTCTAAAGAAGTCTGAAAGCTTGAGGTGGATCTTGGATTACAATGGATGCAGGTGCTCTTTAACAACAACTTATGGTGGCATTTGATGATCTTGATCAGTCTAAAGCAGAGGTCATGGAACTAAAAGTAAATCTTGTGGCTGCCAAAAAGTTCATTCAATCACTGAAGGATAAACTAAATGAATCAAGGGAAAAGAGGAAAGAAATATGTGGTTAGTTAAATCAAAAGGAAAGCAGAGGCCTGAAATATGCTCATCTGAATCAAACCCTAAAAGAAATAATAGAAGAATGTGAAAATATTGCCAAAGACAGTACTACTCTAAAGCTTGAAACAAAATATATGGAAATGAAGTTAACTAAAGAGATTGAAGAAAGAAATAAGAATGAGGATAATTTGGCCTAGTCCTTGAAAGAGAAATCTAAGGAATGTAGTAAATTAAATAGTGGATTCATTCAGCTGGAGATTGAACTGCAACAATCTAGAAACAATGAACAAGAGCTTGAGAGACACGTAGTTATTGTTAGAGATGAGCTTGCCACTGCAAATGAGTTTGAGGAAAAGTTTAGAATCAATTATGATAAGCTTGATGAAATAACTAAAGGAAAAAAGGATGAAAATGATAGGCTAGGTCTTGGCTATGAGAAGGATGTGAGCTTCGGATCTGAACATAAGGACCCTAAAAAGAAGAACAAAGGCAGAAGACATCTGGTAGGGCAACCTAATGCTCAAATTTTTTATGGATATTGCTTTTCTTGTAATAAATTTGGGCATATGGCTTCTCAGTGTAGAAGTAAGATAAGTTCTGGAAATCCATCATTTTTTGGTCAATGTTTTAACTACAAAAAGTTTGGTCATAAGTCATTAGAATGCAGAAACATGTCTGTCAATAAAAGGAATGTTAAATGTTATATTTGTGGGAAGTTTGGACATGTTGCAAATCAATGAAAATTAGGAGGAAATAAGTGGAATGGATGGTATAGGCAGAATTATTTGGTATGCTACAATTGTAACAACTCTGGTCACATTGCTAGATTCTACAAAAATAGAAACATGAATGAAAGAGGTCTGGTTTATCAAGATAGAAATTCACAAAAAAGTGACAAAGGAAAAGGAAAATCATCCATGGAGGAGATAAGAGATCAAATGAGAAAAACATGGGTGAAGAAAAATGGATCTGATGAAGGTAATAAGACTACACTGGAAGCTCCCTCTGGTAGTTCATCCGAAAATTGATTTCAGGCCATTGGCCTAGGGGGAGTTTTTCATGAAAATATTTTGTCCCCCTGTGTATAGTTGGCTTTGAATCATAGGATGCCATTAGTTGTTGTGTTATTCATTGTCAAATGTATTAGCAATCATTTGTTGAGTTGGATAAAATGTTAAAAGTTCATGTCAGATTCTTCACTTGTTGTTTGAGTTTGCAGAGTAATCATAACTTCTAGGGAAACACATTTAATGCGGAAGGAAGTAAAGTATGTAAAGTTATAAAAGGGAATTTGGAACCCTAATTTGTCACCGTGCATTGAAGGAGAACTGTTGGAGAATCATTTTAGCAAAATTATGGAGTAGAAAGTTAATTTAGCAAAAAAATTTCTAGGTATCTCTATTTCTTATCAATCTTATATCTATTTGGTGATAAGTGGAACCTTGTTCAATACCAAAAATGAAACAAATTAAAGGAACTGTAACGCCAAATAAAAGCTTTGCACAATAGACAACAAAGAAGATCATTAGAAGCACACATGCATACAATACTAAAATCTAAAATGCAAATTCATTTGTTAAGCAACAAAGAACATGGGAAAGTAAAAACGTAATTAAAACTAGAACAATCTCACCAATTTTCAAACGTATTTCCATGATTCATCTCGATTTCCCTTCTCCATTTTTCTGTAGTATGTAATTCTCCCTTTCAGATTTCAAGGAGTTCTGCGGCAAGTATAGCCTACCATAGCGATTAGCAAAAATATCTAAGACTAAGACAAAGTGCTCCAAAGTTATAAAAATTCAAGAGAGAGATTGGAATGAAGAAATGACAAATCAATTTATAGAAATTATCATCTTAACGACAAAGCCAAGATCGAAAGATCAACTGATGGTTGAGATCGACCCATTGCATTACGCATTCCCATAACCCACAATGCATGACATGAGGATTCAATTAGAATAGAATTAAAGATTAAATAAATGATTTAATCTTCACTTTGGCATCTAAAAACATAAGAAACATTCCTTTGCATGACAAAAAGATGAAGATTGATTATAACCACTGTTTCTAATGCACTATCAAATACGCACTAATTAAATATCATTTAATTAATATGCATGCAACGAATTGCCAGAACCGGACCCATTGAATAATTTGATCTAAGAGATACCAGATTTCCACTTATTAATAACCCGACAACCGAACGACAAAAATAGATGTCGAGTCGAGTAAAAGCGAATACTTAGATAACTGACATAATTATCTAAAATATAGAGGAATGTGTTAAAATAGAATTAATGAATTAAATAATTTATTTAATTCAAGACTCAATATTCGAAGAATAATTAAATAAATAAGATTTATTTAATTAAATGATGAAGGATGAACTAATACCAAATAAATAACATTTATTTAATTACAGCTTTGATAAAGAGTAAAATTAAATAAGAATTTATTTAATTTGACCCTGATGGATAAGGTTAATTGTATCATAATTAAATAAAAGCTGCTTATTTAATTAATCGATAGAATAAAGAAAGTAAATTAATTAAAATAATTAAGATTATTTAATTGTGAAGAAATAAGAAGATGAATTTAATTAAATAATTGGAATATTCGAAACGAATATCTGATAGATACGTCAACAACCGGTCATCATCCACCGTTTCCGGCACCAGCAAATACAGTCTACGTCCCATGAAACAAATGGCAGCCCAAACAGTATACCAGGCAAAACCCCACTGACCAGTGCCTGGCGAAGCAAGCAACCCGATTCCCAACTCAACTTCCGCCCCACGCATCCAAAACCGTCAACCAACATCCATTTTATTGTCCCATTCCCATGTCCCCACGTCCTTAATGTAATAAAAAATCTAACAGGTTTGTACAATGTTGGTGATGTCCCTAAAAAGAAGTTGATTCGAAATGTTGAAGTTGAAACCCTAACCGGTGTAACAGGAGATCAAAGGGCATTGAAAATTACATCGATCAAAGACCCATTAATAAGGTATATTGCATATGAAATTTCATACAATATTTTCTTTAGAAACTAGGAAGGATCTACATTGGTAGGCATAGTCTATATTACACACAAGATGATAATAGAAAATGTGGACTTTGATCTCTGTGGATTACTAAAGGATCAACTAATGGAGAATGTGCAATTGAAAAAGGACATAGATTACTCCTTCAGGTTTGGTACCTTGGCTATATGCATTATGATGTACTTCTTGAATTGCTTGCCTCTAAATGTCAGTGTCGTATGGAAGAAAACTATGCTGGTCTGCAAGCAAATCTTTGAGCATTTCAATTCTTTTGAAAATGGTGAACAAGTTTATGATAACTTCTTTGGAAATTTGTTAATAAAGTTTGGTATTCCTCTTCCAGTAAAAGCAATTGAAATTGAACCATCCTCTGGTAAGTCAAAGAAAAAGAATAAGAGAGAAAGAGAGTTGACTGGTGACACTCCTCTGATGCCTAAGTCAACAAAGCTTGAAGGAAAAGGTAAAAAGTAGATAGTTGAGGATATAGTCAATGAAGACTCTAAGGAATATACACCAAGAGATCAACCAAAACTAGTTGAACTAGTTGTGGTTATTACAAATGAAAGTGATGAAGAAGGTTCCCTACTCAAAGAAAAGATATTGCAGATTGTTTAAGAAGATAATGGAATGCAAAAGATAACTAACATATCGATGAATGGTCCATCATATGAACATGACCTCATTGAAGATACTCTAGGAAGATACTTTATTGATAACAACATTGATCTAAAAAGTCTACATAATGTGCTTCCAAAAGAATTTATCAAATGTATCAAGGAGGCTATGGACTCTGTGTCCTAGAACAAAAATGAAGAGGAAATAATCTCTCATCTGAAGATGTAGTTTAGGCTATCTCTTGCCAAATTGAAGAAGAAAATGAACATACTAAGACAATGCATTGACTCAGTGAATAAGATCTTCAATTACTGTCTCAAGTGATCTCACGTGGTTGGAAAATACAAGGACAAGTTGGAACAAATTGAGAATGAGCTTGTTAGAATCATACAGAACTATAGTATGGTTTAGGAAAAGAATGAAGAAGTGAAGAAGAATATTCATGAGTTGCAAGTTGAACATGCAAAAATTCACTCTGCCAAAAACACTCTTATGAACTCCTAGAAAGTGAAGGATCCGACTGAATGCAGATTGGAACAAATGGTTGAAGTTTTAAAGAAAGGAGAAAAGCTAGAAGAAACCATCATCATTTCTGAATCCCTTGTTCAAGTCATCAACAAGACATCAGAAAATAATAGTCTGATCATTTCTACTGGGATTGTAGTGGACTCCCAGAAGAAATTTATCCCTAAAATGAAAGATAAGTGCAAAATAATTTTCTGATTTATGAGGCACTTGCAAATTCTTCAAATTTTGATCAATTTCTGCAATCAACAAAGGGGGAGATTGTTGGCATATGGCTTTAGGATATTTTTCGTGGCTGATAGTGTTGCCATTGATGGAAACTAGAGTCAGTAGTGTGGTCTGTAGTTTAGAGGTAGTTCACACCGGCAAGGAAAATAGAAGATAATACTCTACTAGAAAAATGTATGTAAAACGGAGTATTTGGTTGGTAATTTGGTCTAGATACTTCACCAAATCACTATTTTTTTGTGTGGATCCCCAATAAATCTTGTTCAACATGTATTCTATCCTACTGGTGAGTTTTGTGGTGTCACAGTAGTCGAAGTATGAGTTTGGAGATTCGGTAGAATAATTTATTGCTTATTTTCTCACTATGGCCGACCTGTTGCATATGGCATGTTCCAAATGTATAAGGAGTATGTGTTTAATTATTTCTTATGTTTGTAATTTTGGTTTGGGTCCCTACTATAGTCTAGCTGACTTGTGTGGGTACACATCAATTATAATTAGTGATTTGGGTTGACATAAGAAAGAATATTATATTTTTTTCCAAAGCCGACATACAATAAAATTCTTGTTAACGGGTATATGAAGGAGATTGGAAAATATTTTTGAAGAAGGTAGAATTGTGTGTAGATCAAGAAGAGTGGAGGTGTAAAAAGCGAAAATGTACAAAGTAGTTATGTGAGGAAATATCAAGAGATCTATTTGAACAACATAAGGGTTTTTGTATGTAGAGCAGAAGAGCGATCTGGATAAAAGATCCAAAATTTGATTGTGTGCTTCATTGGAACTAAATCCAAGAATTTGTAGATGCTAAAATCTCAGTTCAAATTTTTTTGTAATATCAAATATGTCTTGTAAGGAAGTGAGCCTTCTCTTTTGAGCAGTGAGCTCTAGGTAGTGTGCTTGAATGCAAGTGCATTCCCCTTTTTATCATACTTCTAATAGAGTATACTTTGTGGATTAATCTCCATCGTGGTTTTTCCCCTAATAAGGTTTCCATGTAAAAATCTTGGTGGTTTGGTGTTGACATTGTCTTATTAATGTGCATGCATGTTTCACTCTATTTATTTGATGTGGATGCTATTAGAAGTTAAATATTGTTGTTGTTAGTTTAAGATTTGATTCAAATTGTGGAACATTGATTCACCCCCCCTCTCAGTGTTCCTAGTGTCCAACATATTATTCTATCTTTTCATACTTATTATACAACCTTGGACCTAAATCATAGTAATGGAATTATGGTTATGACATAATAGTATTGCATAGTTTATATGTATGTATGAAATATGGATGAAATTATGTGTTTAATTATGGTAGTAAGCTTTGTGCACATGTTTTTTGGATTAACCTTTTTATAGCCAAGGAGAAACTTTAGCTCGTAGCAACTGAAGCTGTAACCTGCAACAAAAGAAAGACTGGGATAGTGAAATAGGGGAAGTGCCTGATCAAATTGAATGCAATAAATATTGTATGAAGACACTTGATGGAGTTGAACATGCATCATTAGGACAAGTTAACAGAGCACTGGGGAAGAACTCTTTTGTTAATAGGATTTTGCATAACTGTTTGTGTGTTTTACTTGCAAATCTATTTCACAGAGTTTTAGTTCAATTAGGATTCTTCTTTCTTTTCAATTATAGTTTGAACAATTCAATCTTAACTATATGCTTTGATATTTAGGAGTGGAAGTTAATGATTGTAGTTAGTTGTTTCTTAGAATAAGACTTCCCCGTGCTTGTATATAGCCGATGGTTGAGTCCTTAGATAAGTTAATTGATTTCAATATTTCGATATCAATTTTTTTTTCAGTTTCAGTTATCTACAAACATTATGGTTATTCAAAATGATTTTCATTAAATACAATCTATGAAGAAGATTTTGTATAATCTCTTGTGATATGCAATGAATGAAGTTCAATTTCACATGGATGCGTAGAATCTGATAGTTAGATTTGGTTTTAGTTAAGTGAGAACAACTACTTAAGCAGGTCACTCAAGATATTTGTTCTTCACTTCATTTATAGTTGTTTATTTTTGTTTAGTAGTTGTTTTCTATTTATCATTACTCCATGAATTACATGCAAGTTAAATTAGAATCTCATACTTTGATTATAAGTAATAAATTCTCATGAGCATGCATGCATTTGGTTAACCAGTAGTACTAAGGAGGTTAGAATTAGTTGAGTTGATAGTTTTGATCAGCTTTGAGTTGATATAGTAATACTTTATTAGCAACAATTCAGTTACAGGTTAAGTTATAGGCACCCATAGCAATGGGTGCTAGTTTGTTTCTTTTATTGTTTTGCAATTCTATGAGTTTTCATCAAGTAGAAATCTTGAATAGGATAATTTAGGTAGCCTTGAGTCTCTAAAGGCACATACAATGCAACATCATCACAATTTTACAAACCTTGGGTTGAAATTTTAATGTAGTCTTTGAAATGTTGAGTGGACTATTTAGTTAGATATATGTTTAAATTGTGTAGGTTCTACCAAGTTTACAATACATTAGTTTAGACTCTACATTTTTGGCCATTTCCGAGGATGGTGTTATCTTCATAGACTTCTTTTGTGAGATTTCATAGTTTACATTTTATTTTCAACATTAGAACTATTAGATTTACTCTTTTTCATAGCACTAGACATATATACTAACACTATGCAAGACCACTACTATATAAAGCCATATTTCATGTATGTGGAGGAAAATAGATTCTTTGGGTAGATTCCTTCCCTCTACATGCCAAGAAGCCATAGTAGAAATTGATGAATATAGTACTCAGAGTGAGGGTAATACCAAAGAAGAAATTTTCCTATCACTAACATCTACTACACTTACAAAGGGGGCATACTAAACCATGGATGATGCAGTGGATGATCCTAAACATGCAACCTTTGAGTTCCCAATCACCAACCAGGGTAGGGCTACTATGTTGAAGAATATCCCTCCTTCAACCTTAGCAGTCTTTTATGGGTTAATGATTGAGGACCTAGATACATTTCTATTTGAATTTGATGTCCTATGCAAAATTTATGACTATACTTATGATGCTCATAGGCTCAAATTCTTCCCTGCCACTCTAAAAGATGCAACCCTATGATAGTTTATGGGATTAGGCAAGGATGTTGTTCCTGATTGGGATACCATGAAGACATAATTGTTCTTGGAAAAGTACCAATACTATTGCAGGGGACTTGATAGGAGGAGAGATGACATATTTAGAATTTCATTGAAGGAGGATGAGCCATTACAAGATTATGTGGAGAGATTTCAGTTTTCCTTGAAGAAAAACCCCCAAAACAAGTTGTCTAAAGAATCCCTCAAGTTAGTATTTTTTAGGGGAGTCAATAAGGACTATATGGATACCCTCAACCTGATTGGACAAGAGGATATATCTCAAATACCATTTGAATAAATCTCCAAGGTCTATAGGAATTACTCCAGGACCTTCACTAAAAGACCAAGAAGAGATAGAACATCCATTATTGGAAAATCATCTATATGGGTTTCAAAGATAGAATTAAGCAATATGTTGTCCAACATGAAGGAGGACATTATTAGTCACTTAGAAACTTAGTTGGATAATCTCCACATCAAGAAGAAGCAAGAGGAATCTGAAGCAATTCTCACTGAATACTACCCAAGCTATAGGAAAAGGAAAGAAAACTGTAAATGCAAGAGGGTGGCTAGTATCCAACAAGATCAAGTTGAGAAACCTGATTTTCAGCCACTTAAAGAAGAGGATGGAAAAATATTTTATATAGCTCAAAGAAGGCTATGGCAACAAAGACAAGTTATGCCACAAGACCCTCTTAGCTTTAATTCATCCTTTCCCATTGGAAATCTAAACTTTTCTGCTTGGAACTCTTAGCCCTGGCCAACAAACCAAAATTAATGGAAAAACCCTCAACAATGTTCATAACCCCAGCAAAATTGGAATCAACAATAGCCAAATCCTTATTCATAGTAAATATTTAAGGGTTCTAATTACAATCCCTAATGGCCAACTTAGTAAAACTAGTGGCAACCTCAATGGAAAAAAGGCCAATAGTGGTAGTAGCAAAACATGAACTATTAATAGCCTATGCTTCCTCATCAACCCCAACAACAAGCCATTATGCCTCCATCAAATCCTACATTGCAACCACCCAAGCCACCACAAATATCTACCCAACCTACACCTAACCCTAACAACAAGCCTATTCAACAGGATTATACTAACAAAGCTATGCAATACCCCACTTATGGGGTAAAGGTGAGTGATGTCCACCTTAGATCAAGAAAACAACTTGCTATACCTTCATCCTCTCAAATTACTAAGATGGAGGATGAGGAACCTACAGTTGAAGATTTAGAAAAAACACCTTTGGAACCTGAGTCAAATTAGGTACACCAAACTACCTCAAGCCTAAAGCCTCCTTTTCCTGAATGCTTATCCATTCAAAAGCATCACAAAAAAGCTAAGATAGACCTCTTAGGTCAATTATAGGATGTGAGAATCAAGATTCCACTTGCCCAAGCAATCAAAAACATCCCTATTTATACTAAAATTGTGAGGGACCTATGTCTTAAGAAACGAGGAAGGAAAAGGAAGGATCCTTAGACAATCCATGTCTTGGAAAACCTTGCTAATATCATGTTGGGAAACATAACTATTCCTAAATACATAGACCCTGGTATTCCAACAATGGACGCCAAGATAAATGGAGCCCTTATCAAGAACACCTTGATAGACTTAGGGGCAACAACCAATGTTGTGGCTAAAGAAACAAAGAAAATACTTCAATTAGCCAACCTAAAACCTACACAAACTATTTTTCAATTGGTTGATAGGTCAACAGTCAAGATTGAAGGAATAATTGAAGATTTAGTTATTGCATTAGATTCTTGGAAAAATCCTACTGATTTCATAGTTTTATATCCAAAGGTTAATCTTGCAGGATACCCACTCATCTTAGGTAGACCATGGTTAGCTATAGTTGATGCATTCATAGGCTATAGGTCTAGAAATATGATAATATCTAATGGGATAGTGACTAAGAAATTGGTCCTCTATCCTCTAGACCAACCTTATGTTGAGCTTGAGCAAACTGTTTGGCCCACTTTTAATGAGGAAGATAGCTATTCCCTGTAGACATTGAGACCATGGAATGCATCCCTTTATTGGATGATCAGGATGAAAATGAGCTCATTTCTCTCATACTACAAAATGATTAAGATAGGATCCCGTGACAACAAGACTGTCTCACATGCCTACAAGACCCCTTGCAAAGTATTATACCCATCAATTCCTTAAAATAAATATCTCAAAATTTTCATTTCTTATTGTCACAACATTGTTTACCAATCATTCCAAGCCTTGAACTCTCATATGTGCAAGAATCATCCAAGGAATTAGAAGTCATGCCAGGAAAAATGTTGAATGTAAACAATGCCTTGACTGAAGAGGAGTAGAATTCCTTGCACACAGTGTTGCAGGAATACACAACAACATATGAATGGGATTACCATGATATGAAAGGCATAGATCCTGACTTATGTATGCATAGGATCTATATCAATGATTGTTATAGACCCATTAAATAACCTCAATGACGAATGAACCCTACCTTAAGAGAAACAGTGAAAGATGAACTTCAAAAACTCCTTTATGTAAGCTTTATTTATCCTATATTTGACAGTGAATGGGTCTCACCTTTGGTCATTGTTCCCAAGAAAGGTGGAAAGTGGAGAGTTTGTGTGGATTAAAGGGAATTGAACATAGCCACTAGGAAGGACCACTTTCCATTGCCCTTTATAGATCAAGTGCTTGATTCGTTAGCTAGGAAAAAGTATTTTTCATTCCTAGATGGTTTCAATGGTTACAATAAGATAAAAATTTCTCCAAAAGATCAATAAAATACTACATTCACATGTCCTTGGGGTACTTATGCCTACTCTATTCTTCCCTTTGGTTTATGCAATGGTCCAACTACTTTTCAGAGGGTAGTTCTCAACATCTTTTCTGATTATGCTCATGATTATATGGAGATATATACAGATGATTTCACCACATATGGAGAGACTTATGAGGAAGCCTTTAGTAATGTAGAAA
>VDFB02206161.1:0-12052 GCA_007258455.2 Sequoia sempervirens
TGAGCTTGTGCATGTGTGAGGGTTTGAAGCATGGCATGGGATGTGTGAATTCATGCTTGGTCACATGGAATGCATGGATAGCTTGTGCTTCAGAAGTGTTCATGGAGTCTCTGCAGATGTATTGTAATGGGTTTTCATTGCTGAATAATACATGGAGTGTGGATGCTTTTGGAGGCTGGGTTTTTCCCTCTTGAGGGTTTTCCCAGGGTATATCTTGTGTCATTTTTGATGGGTATGTTGTCCTATTCTCTTGCATGTTGATATTGATGTGCATGTTTTCAGATTTGGATTATGTGGAAATTGTCATTTTTCATGGCTGCATAGTTTGTACATATTAATCATAGAAGAAACTCAATCTTCAATGCAAAGCAAATACAGAAGAATCGCAGTCTTTCACAGTTTTCTCTTTCAGCTTCAACTTGATTCATACGTGTTCTAATTTCTAATGAACAGATTTATAAAAGATACACAAAATTACAAATCCTCACAAAGCCTGTATATCTTCATACTTGATTTTCTACAGGTAAAGATATGCTGATTGAATTACATAAAGGTTTCAAAATAGAAAACACTGTTCTTTCCACAAAAGTCTGTTTTTCATCTATATCTTATAACAACCACATTTACACAAAGATTTGCAGACTAAATACCTTGTATTATCAAAGCTTACTCAAATTAGAAGCTCTCTTCTTCACCAAAAAATCTGCCCTTATTTCATCGATACACCAAAAGAAAACTTCATCTTCTTCTCAAAAAATCTGCTTTATTCCATATTACATTCTCTAAAACTTCCCAAAAGCATCGAGGACAGAAAGCTTTCTAAATTAGAAACAAAACTACCTTTTATCAGATTTGGTGCCGACTCATAAAATCACCAATAACTCTTCAACTTCACATAGAAACAAAGATGAAAAAAAACAACTGACATTCTGACACCTGTCAAAGTTTACGCTTCAGAAACTAACTGTTCAGCATTTCAAATATCCACCTTAGATTTTTAATTTGCCGCACTTACAAATTGAACAATGACCATTGATTTAAGTCAGCATGATGTGAAAAGGATAGATTACCTTTTAGGTCGGTTACGGGACCGGTCTTCAATGACTGAGAAGCCTTCAAGCGGATATTTAAATGACTTACGACCGGTGCTTGTAGGTCAACTTGAAAAAATGTCAAAAAGCAACTTTAGGGTTTAGGCCTAATATACATTTTGCACAAAGCTAACATTTAGGGTTTTAAGGATAAACATCCTCCCCAAAGATCAAACCTTTAATAACCTGTACGCCTGTAACTGAATTTAGATCTCTGCTAGATCCCATGAGCTCTAGATCGAAAGCATGTTGATTTTGACATTTAAAACAAAACCTTAACACTCAACTCTGTTCTCATGATTATATGAAAGTCTTTTCAATTTCATATCTTTGAAATCAACCATACCTCCATAACAAACCAAGTATTTCTGACAACCACCTCTTTGACAATAATCCATAAGATAAGCATCAACTACCACCATGAGATAAAGCAACTTATTGAAATAAATATGCAATGAGTATCAATCAATTGAATAACAAATACTTCAATAACCTGACTGAGTGAAGAAATGCCTTTGGCAAATCACGCACCATAAAATAAACCTTCTAACCTTTGATGCTACCTTCTGCCTTGATGCTTGATGTCTTGAATACTATTGATGTCTTGAATGCACTGTTACTACACCTTGACTCCTTGGTGACTTTAAAGCACCTTGAAGCAACACCACAAGACAATTCACTGCATCACCCAGCTATCACCTTTGCAACCATGAACACCGACAACAAGTTTACAACACTAAGAATTCAATCTCCAATCTTGAATGCCTTGAATATAAATTTTGAATGAATCAATCAATCTCCAATCTTTATCAATCTTTGGCAAGTAAAGAGCAAATGCCTTTAGAAGCATTGTTGAACAAGAATGAAACATGAAGACCAACAAGAATGACAAGCAACACTGTTCTAGCAACACTGTCCTTTGTACCAAACCTTGACACCACATGCACCTTTGACATCAATGACAAAACAATACCACTGCCAGCAAACTCCCCCTTTGGAATTGATGTCAAACTAACATTGCACTTTCACTTAGATACTACAATTCCATCTTCTCCCCCTTTTGACAACAATGACAAAGAACTGAAGAGCTCCCCCTAAAGTAGACATAGGCAAACACAAAAAGATGCATATCACTGCCCATTTCCACTTTTATCATTTCAGAGCACTGTCATGTAGCAATTGTCTTGTGTACTCTGTCCATCTGTCCAAGCAATTACCACACTTAAAAAAAAACATTTCAAAGTACTGCCACTAGCACTGAATCACGACTCAAAGAAGACATCAAAGAGAGAGCATAGAAGAAACTTAAATCAACTGCATAAAGATAAAGACAACTTCAAATAGTGACTGCATGACAATGATATTTCACTGACAAATATTGTAAGAGCCTTGCTATCCTTTCACTGTCATTAGCATGCATAGTACTGACAAAGAACTAAATAGACTGTGCATTATGTCCTTGCAGCAATAGCAGACTTGTCCTTTCCAACTATCATAAGACATTGTGATTGCAAGAACCTGAAACTGTCATCAACTTCATTATTCCACTGTGCATCCTTCACATGCTACTGTGCAATCCAACTGATTGTGACATTCCACTGTGCTTTGCAAGAACACTGTCTGAACATTGATGCAACCATCCATGACTTCAATTAAGCTTATTCTCCTCTAGCATCATCAAGCATTGTGCAAGAATCAAGATGAGTGCTCCCCCTAAAGATACAATGAAGGTCAAACAAAGTACTGTCAAAAGTAAAATGTCTGAACACAGTTCCATTGTTACTGTTCATTGCAACATTGCTCACTGAATTCATATGATGTCATCAAGAATACACCGTCATCTCAACTACTGTCTTTCACTATCATCAAGTATGCAGAATGGCATGATAGGTAGGAGAAACTGAGGGAACAATGCATTCAAAATGCACTTCACTAACAGTCTAGCATCGCAGAATATTAGACTATCATTGGACAATGTACTGTCTGTCCACAAAATCATGACCACTGTTACACATAATCAACTGTCTCAATGAAATCACTGTCAGAAGCCAAAGTAGCAAACTTAACTACCATACAAACCACTGTCATCTCAGTCAGTGTATTGTCACAACTTGCACTGTTTCACTTAGCTGACTTACACAAGCAAATTAACTATCAAAGCACCAAGACAGTCAGATGTAGCATGAAAACTAAAGTAGAGACACTGTCATTATGAGCACTGTTCAACTGCCATTCATAGTATCAAGAATGTTACTCCCTCTTAGACAGCAATGCCAAAGAAGCATAGCAAATCTTCATGGAAATGAAACGATCACTGTCACAAAACAGTACTACTGTGCACCAAATATTTAGAACATAAGTCTTTCAAATGAAGGTATGCGATGAATATCACTTCAAATCAAGTGTAAATTATTGTGCATCAGCTATTCACACTTTTACCTTACTGCTGCTAACAATGTTACCTTACTGCAGAAGTAAGAGTTGTAAACCATCAACTGTTATTTACAAGAATTGTCACAATATGCCAGCATCATCGTCACCTCTTCCTTGTCAAGGTAGTCATGATTAACAGTATAAATTGACTTATTTACAATGATGGAAGATATACCACTACCACTGACACTATGCCCTGCAAACATCATATATCTACAACGAAAGTCTTTCAAGAAAAACTATCACTATGCAGAGATAAGCAGTTCAGAAACCAAATGAACAGCATATACAAACTTTAATAGAGATGTCATAAAGAGTACAATATTTGGCAAGCAGAGAAGTATAGCTCATGAAAGAAGTAGAAGACACTATCAAAAGACCAATTGATACCAAAGGTCGTTGTCTAGTATTACTGCATACATATCAGCATAATCACTGCAGAAAATATGTGCAGTGAACTTTTATAGACTGTCTTTTGCATGAAGGTCACTGTCTCAAGTAAAGTACATGTAAGAACACTAACCAACTGAAATAAAAGCCCTGAAGATAAGCTCCATCCACCCTGTGAGATACAAGATAGTCACCTTCTTTGTACCTGCAAACTTGAAGATCACAACCACTATCATCAAAAGCACTGTCAATGTTTTGAAGTGGACTCAAAGTCACTGTCTTGAAATACACTGAAGTTGTCATAAAAACATTATCTTGACAATGACTTGAAGCTAACAAGGATGCTACTATCTTAAACACTTGACAACAAATGTGCCCACTTATTATCACAGCCTTTGCAAAGTTTTTTGTTTCCAAGATGTACCGTTGTTATTCCAAGTAAGAAGAAATATATAAAATATTTGCCAACATTATAAACATCAGAGCATATGAACTGAGATGACATGATAAACATTTATCTTGGACTGTTCCACAGGAATGATTATAAACTGCCCTCACTTGACAATAGCAGGAACACTTTCATCAATTTCATCATTATGCAAGACCATCAGGAATACATTATGCCACTATCAACAAACACTCACTTTGAATCATCTTCATGGATAGCACTGTATGAAATTTATCAAGCACCATTATAAGCAGATATCATTGTACCCCCGTAACAAGATACCTGCAAATACCACTGTTATATACACATACTGGCAACAAACAGTGTTCAGATCAATTGCATGCATAACACAAGTAGAAGAATGATATGCAGATCACATCATACTGAAACCATTGCTCTGTGATCATACTGCCCCTGTCTTTCTCATGACAAACATCATTGTATAAAAGGGATACAGTCCAAAAGCAAATGTATACTACTACTTCACTGAGACTGTTATTAGCAAGTTTCTCTCAAGGTAGCATAACACTGTCATTACCATACCCAAACACTTTGACAAGAGACAACACTAAGCTTGTAATGAAGCTCTCCTTTATTCTCTTCTTGATGAAACCTTTTTTTGCAATTGGCTAAGGGGTTTGTATAATACAAAAAGAACAACTCCCCCTCAATTTATGCTATCCTTTATGTAGTTAAGGATATCTCTTGTGCACCATGCACAAGATTGGGCTCTTCTTTTTCTTGTTTCCTTCTCCACACTTTCTTAATACTTGGCTTCTTGTGATGATTTTTACAAAACATTGCTTTATGTCCAATCTCATGACATTTATAACATTTAACTTTGCTTCTACCATTTAACCATTCATAAGAGCTTTTAGTACATCCAAATTTCTCTTCATGAACCCAACATTCTTTTGCTCTATGACCAAATTCATAGCATAAGTAACAATAACCATGAAAAGAATTGTCAAACCTGAGCTTTTGATGCTGTATTGAATGGAAAGATCTTCTCAACTTGTTGTTGCTGGCTTGTACAGGAGTATTTCTTGCTGTCTTCTTGTTGTCTTCAACCTTAGGAGCAGCAAAATAGTTTAGATCAATCTTCTTCCTTAGTGTTTCTCTGACTTTAGAACACTGCCCTTCTTCAAAACCTAATCCAATAGTATCCTTATGATGTTTTTGCTTGCTTAACATCTCAAATAAACATTTAGTGCTCTTTCCAAATTGAAGTGTCTTGTGCAGCTTGGAAGAAGCTTTTCCTAATTCACTTTTCAAAGAAACTATCTCTGATTCATACTTTTCACAATCAGTCACTTTTACCTTAAGTTGTTTATTGACTTCTTCTTCTATTTTCTTTCCTTTTGCAACTTGAACCTTCAAATCTATTATCAGTTTCTCTACTTCTTGAAGAGCTAAAAGTGTCTAATCTTTAGATTCTTTTTCTTCTTGAAGCTACAACCTTAATCTTTGATTCTCCACTCTAAGTTTCTCAATTTCATCAAGGGCACAAGTAAGTTCACCTTCAAGATCAAATTCACATTCATTTTCATCTAACTCTTGTTCATAAACTCTCACAGGGTTGTCTTCTCTTTTAGATGTATCACATCCTGTCTCAATTTGCAAGGGTGTCTTTTTCAGCAACTCATCACTTTCATACATATAAATCAATTTGTCCCAAACCTCATTAGCATTCTTACAGTACATAACTTTAGCAATAACCTCATTTGGCAATCCACTAAAAATAGCATCTATGGCCCTAGCATTGAATTCAAGAGCCTTCTTCTCATCAACAGTAGAAGAAAATATTGAAGATATTGGAAAACTTCTCTCTATAGCTGTCCACACATCAAATCCTAAAGAAGATAAATAAGTCCCCATTCTAAGTTTCCAAAGAACAAAATTGCTACCTTCAAGCTGAGGTGCTCTCGATACAGGATACACTTCCATTGGAGAATCATGGTAATAGCCATTTGGAGACTAGAATTGTGTATAATTCCTTGATCATCCTATTTTGGGGCATTGTTCCACAATTAATTTTGCGTATGGTGTGTTTTCCACAAGCCATAGTAATCCAAAGAAACACGAATATGTAATGGAAAAGATAGTGCTTGCAAGTAGCAATTTGAAAAAAGGTCTCTTCTTGAAGTAAAAAATAGAAACCAAGATAAAAGAGTCTTGATCACCATGAAAAGAATCACATTATTTTATGTTCTACACTGGTAAACTTCAAAATGCCAATATTTACAAAGGAGATTTGAAATCTCCTGAATAAAAAAGAATACATAATTTTGCACATAGACAAAGGGAAAGCATAGAAAGGTAAATTGCTTTGCATGCAACTTTAACCTGCCTTATCTATACAATGCACGTCAAATGCAATGTTAATATAACTCAATGGGATTAAATTGGTAGCCAAGCAGGCGAGAACATGATATAGGACACACAATTAGTGTAAGAAAAACATTACAAGCTACAACAAAAAAAACATAAAATGACTTCAATAGAAAATTTAAAGATATGGAATTTCTCGATTCAAAGTTAACCCAAAGGTTTTATTAAAAATTATACCATCTCTATTGACTAAAATAAAATAATGTGTGAATCACATGCTCATTAACAAGGCTATAAAATTTCAAGATCTTATATCTAAGGTAATTAAAAATTCCACCAGTAATCCCCAACAACTCCAATGATTATCACGGGTAGAAGATGCACAACAAGGTAGGAAATTGTAATTGAACTAACAAACATTATAAGGCCACACTGTCCAAAGGGGACATAATAAATAACCTCCAATCGGCCTAGGAATTTTCTTACTATAGACTTAGTGGTTGGGGGAATCACATCTAGAGCCACCTTCACTTTAGCAAGGTTGATGCCTTTTTGTCCATGGGATGATGAAGCCTAATAATTTTAGAGCTATAATTTCAAACACACTTTTTAGATTCAACTCAACGTTGTATTCATGTAATCTAGTAATAAGGACACATGTATGTCCTTGGGATGGTCTACTTTATTTTTATATGTTTCTAATGGATCATCACCATAGGATTTTATTGTATGGTGGATAAGGTCATAAAAATGAATGTCATAAACCTTATGTTTCACAACCCAAAAGATATTACAACATAATAGAAGATTTCCCATAATGTCATAGTGAATGCCATTTTATTTTGGTGAGATTTTGAAATAAAGATTTTATTATAGCCTATAAATCATTCATGAGGATAAAATTTCATAATCAAAGGTAAAATCAATAATCTAATCTATAGAGGGAAGAGGAAAATTTTCTTTGAGAGAAAAAAATGTTAATGTCTCTAAAATCAATGTGTATTCAAACCTTCCCATTTCTTTTTAGCAGTGAGAATATGTTTGATATTCATGCTAAAATAATCTACTTGTTTGATAAATCTCATGAGAAGAAGTTTCATGAGTTCCTCTTTTACCATTGCAAGTAGTTTATGTTTGATTCGTCTTAATTCCACTTGACTAGTTTTATGTTTGGTTTAGTGACTAGGTTATGGGAAAGAATATCAAAATCTAACCTTGGCATGTACAAATATTTCCAGAAAAAGACATCTACAAACTCAATGAGAAGTTCTAGATATAATTATATAGCTCTTCACTTGTCAATCCAACCCCAAGTTTTACAAATTTTTAATTCTTTTGGTTACCAATATTTGAATATATAGTTTTGCCAACAAAAAATGGATGACCTTGTAATTTCAAATGGGTGGGAGGTATGTTTGGAGTATATTGTACTTGTAAAAGGTTTAGTTCCTCGTCAAAAACTAATGTGCCCTTTCTTATGACACGCTCATGGAAAACCATCAAAGGCATGCATATATTCTCATATAGACATCATTTCCTATGTAGTCTCATGTGAAAATTTATAATTTATTCTCTATATAATTAAGGACATGTAATAGGTCACCCCTACCTACCAATGACCCATCTCAAAATTGAATAGATATGACAAACTCCAAGTTTCACAATTGTGCATGAGGCAAAAACATTGCAAAGAAAGTAACCATAAAATTAACTATTTGATCGCCTTCTCTTGGGATGACTTGTATGAAGAACAAAAAAATTTAAAAAAAAACTTAGATGTTATCTTCAAGGGTACATGGGGACCCGTCCTAAGGTATTTTCCCTTCATCCACTGTCCGGTGTCGTTTTTGGGGGCCGAAGAGGCATATAGGGATGGCTGTCGGCCGTCCCCAAAGTCCCAAAATTAGGGGACATCCTCAGTCATGAAACATCCACAGAATGGAAGGGGCCGCTAGGCGAATCCACTGGACTGAGATAGGGGATGCCTAGCCATCCCTCATTTAGATCTGGGAATGACGATGGAATCCCCTATAAGCCCTAGCAGCATATATAAAACATAAAAATAAAGTGTTTTTTTAATTTTTTTTGTTTTTAAAACATTGCTTTGTGGGCCCCACGCCTTCCCAACCCTAATATGGCCACTTAAAACATTTTTTTACCTTCATTTGATCTCATTTTAACTTGCCAAGATAAAATTGCAGCCAAGAGCAAAAGTGAGAAGAAAAAGAGGAGGGTTTGAAGGAGTTGTTGGAGAAGAAAAACCAGCATTTAGGAGGAAGAAAGGAGAGCATTAAGCAAGCAACCAACAAAAGAAGTGAAAGAGGTAAGTTATTCTTTCATTATCTTTCATTTTTTTTCATTTTTTTCTAAGTTAAAATGATAAAATGTATGATTTTTTTTTTTTTTTTTAATTTTCAGTTTGCAAAAACCAAAAGAAAACAAAATGAGCAGCAATAGTGAAGATAGTGGGGATGTTGAGAGGGGGGAAGAAAACCAATCAATTCATATGGGGCAGCCTCAAACAAACCCATTTGATATCCCTTCTGAAGACTTGAAAAAATATGCAAAAGGCCCTTTTAATTCTAAAAAACCTCTTCTTCAACTAGCATCACGTATAGACAAAGGCAAAGGGAAAAACACTGGGGGTAGTAGATTGTGGCTATGTCACATTTGCAAAGAAAAATATAATGGGAGCTATACAAGAGTCTATTCTCATCTATTGGGTTTTGGAGGCCATGGGGTCAAGGGTTGTAAAGATATAAAAGATTTTGAGAGGATGGAGTGTTATAGATTGCACATGGAGGACGGAGGAAGGCCTATGGATCAGCTTATGCAAACTCAATCTGCACATTCAACCTCACCTATGCCCTCTATGCTTGGTAGTCCTAGTGTTGGTAGTGGTAGTAGTGGTGTGGGTGGTGTTCATATTTCCACAAGAGGGAAGAGGAAGGCTGCTACTTCTAGTGAGCAGCAAAATACAGTTGAAAATATGTTCAATGTGCAAGCACGAGATGTGGCAGATTCTTCCATTGCCAAATTTTTCTATGCCCATGCTATCCCATTCCATGTAGCACGTTCTCCCTACTTCAAACAAATGTTTAGAGATGTGGCAAATGTTGGTACCTCATACATTCCCCCTGGAGAACATAAATTACATACTACACTCCTTGAAAAAGAATATTTTAAGGTGAGTGTGGTGATGGAGGACATGAGACAGTGTTGGATTAGAACAGGTTGCTCTATTATCATGGATGGGTGGACCGATATTAGACAACGGCCACTTATAAACATCATAGTCACATGTTCAACTGGTCCATATTTCCTTAGAGCCATTGATTGTTCTGGAAAGTGCAAGGATGCAGAATTCCAATTTAATATTTTGAAAGAGGCTATAGAGGAGGTTGGGGCAACCAATGTTGTGCAGGTGGTTACTGATTCAGCACGTGTGTGCAGATTAGCAGGTTTGATGGTTGAGAGTGCTTACAAGCACATCTTTTGGACTCCTTGTTGTGTTCATGCGTTGAACAACGCATTGAAAGACATAGGGAAGATGGATTGGGTGCACCAGGTGGTTGTAGATGCTAGAGACATTCAGATGTTTATTTGCAATCATCACACCTCACTTGCCCTCTTTAGGACATTTTCAAGGAAGGAATTTCTCAAGCCTGTAGCAACAAGGTATGCCAGCTACTTTATTTTGTTAGAGAGGATGCTTGAGGTATAGGAGGCTCTACAGTTGATGATGGTTAATTCAGAGTGGAATAGATGGTCTATGGCAAGCACTGCAGAAGGGAGAAGCATCAAACAAAAAATTCTTGATGATAATTGGTGGTCCAATGTGAGGTAAAAAAATTGGTAATTAATAATTTGTTATTGATTGCTGATTTTATAAAAATATATATATATGATTTTATTATTAATATTTTTTTATTTTCTAAGTTCTAACTTGTCTTTTTTCAAATTTTTGTTTGCAGATTTGTTTGCTCCATCATTTCACCTATTGTGGATGTCATTAGATATGCTGATACAGACTCTCCAAGTCTTGGAGAGATTTATGAAACTTTTGACTCCATGCTTGGAAAAATGAAGAAAGCAATTTCTGATAAGGATCCTAATTCGGGATTATATGAGCAAAAAATTAGGCCCATTGTGACAAGGCGGTGGAACACTATGAACACCCCGCTTCATATGGCAGCCTTTGCTCTTAATCCCAAATGGTATGTACCTAGACCTGGTAGGATGCCTCCTTGTGATGATGATGAGGTGAAAGAAGGGTTTATGAAGGCCCTTGCAAAAATATATTCAATTGAGGAGACCAGTCTAGTTCGTACACAGTTCACTGACTTTGTTAATCTCCATGGTCCAACATTCGGCAAACCAGAGGCCAGGGTAGATAGAACTACAGTAGCTCAAAGGGATCCTATTGGATGGTGGTCATGGCATGGGAAGGATGCACCACAATTGAGGACACTTGCTGTTCGCCTCCTTTCACAGGTAATACTTTAGATTATCATTAACATAATTTGATTTAGATGAGTGATAGTGTTGAAGTTTGAACATTTATATAATCATAATTTAAATTGAATGTCCTAATTAGTAAATTTAAATTACTAATTTAGTTTTTAAATTTTGTCTCCTCTCACAGGTTGCTAGTTCCTCTGCTGCAGAGAGGAATTGGTCAACATACGGCTTTATTCACTCTATCAAGAGGAATAGGCTGACCTCTAGACGGGTAGAAAAATTAGTGGCTGTGCATAGTGCTTTGCGACTCCAGGATCGTCAGACTCCTGAGTATAGACAGACTCCAGCATTATGATGGGATGTTGATCCAGAGGATGTCACACAAATTGATGAGGAGGAGAGACTGGAGGGATTGGTTGGAGTTCCATTAGATGAGCTAGCCCCTCACAGTGACAGTGACTCAGACTATGAGTCTGATTTTGATGCAGTGTTGGCAGATGCCGAGTAGTGGCAATCATCATACTTTCTATTTCTATGTTTTGCCTTTGGACACTTGTGACTTTGTCATTTTGACATTTGTAGTACAAACTTGTAGCCTTTTGGGCATTTTATTATTCATATGCACATTGACTATTTGACATGAATTTGAATTATGGTCCATGGATGCAATTAGGTAGCTGTAGTATTAATTTGTTTGATAATTCGATTCTATGATGCATATGTCAATATGATTGGTGATTGTTATGATTATCATTACTCATATGAATATCTTAAATTTGAAATTTCCCTATATTTTTAAAATTTATCTCTCTCTCCCTATATATATATATATATATATATACTATACAGCCGTCCCCCCGTCCCCTAAAATCCCCTAAAAAATTTGCCGTCCCCGAAA
>VDFB02206163.1:0-22981 GCA_007258455.2 Sequoia sempervirens
CTACCAATGATAAATCCAGAAGGCAATCTTGAGCACTTATGATCTCAGCAACTGAAGGGATCTTCTAAGGGTTTAGCAACAGTCTTCACTTCTTCTCAATGAGTTACAAGACTCCCTCTTGATCCTTGCTCCAAAGATTGCAAAGAAGACTTCTGGAAGTGAGCTCCCTCTGGCCACCAGCTCAGTCCCAAGGCTGCTTGATTATTTCTTTGGTCGGCATGACTTCCTCACAAGATGCCTCAAGCTTTTCATCATTAAGCAATCTCTCATCACCTTCTTGCTCCTAGAACATTGAACTGCAAGCATTTTAGAGAGAGATTACTTAACAGTTTATAATTACCCAAAGAAATAACAAGACTGGAATCATACAAAGTTTACAATCACAGGTTATAACATGAATACATAAGAATTTATGCATAATGTTAGAACATGAATAAATCAACCTGAAGGAGAAATATACCAAAAGGTCAAACTAGAGGGATAAAGAAACTTATCTTTATATAATTTTTGGTATAACTCTTTCGTTCATCTTTTACTCCTCTCGAGAATGCCAAACTCAGCACAACAAAAGAATAATCTGCACAACTACAGATTTCTTGAATGCATTAAGCGGTTAGCATGTAGAACCAACTCTCTCCAAGAGTTCAAGGCTCTAACACAGTTCATGCATTAGAGAATGATATCGATGTGATCAACTTATCACAATCGAAAATGCAATTCTCTTTTTCATCTCAAAGTCACACTCAGAGATCTACATGATTAGCATGAAACAACTCACAATAAATAATTTGAAATCTTCAAAGGATCTTTATGCTAGAGAACACAATTCGAGAGAAAATACAACCTCTATTCACACAAGATCCAAATAAATGAAATAACTTAACAAACATAAAAAATACTTATCTCTTGAGATCATAATCTCCTTAAGTGTTGTGTATGTCTGTACTTGTCTTTCCTGTGAAATGCTTTCACGATCAGAAGGCATGAGACTCCTTTGCCTCATGAAGTACATGTGAGGGCAAGCTCATCCTTTACTCACAGCAGCGGCTCATTAAACCGTAAAGGCTTTATTAGAGACAATGAGTGAGCTTCTTTCCTTCAAACACTAAACACAGATTCGAGTATGCCCTAAGTTCAATCCTTTTGAGCTTTAGACCCGCCAATATTCTGATGCAGCCCATTGATCCTTGACAGAAACGAGCATAGATGGGACTCCATACTGAGAGAAACATTCTCAATGAAGAATTTCATCAAATATCCACGGACTTAAGCTAGAGCTTTATTCAAGCCTCCGACAATCAACCAACAGATAGATCACTAAATGATGATGCACATCCACAGAGATTTGAAGAGAGGTGACACTTCCATGAGTGGCTGATTTTAGATTCCTTAACAACATAGGAATGACAACAACAGAAAGATCATGATCCTTCCCTCATCAACCCTTCAAAGAAATATATAGATCTGAGTGCAATAATCTGATCATGATCCTCAAACCTGCTCTGATACCATGTTAATTTTAGGTGATCAGATTAATGCACAGGAAAATAATTTAAAATCAGACAAAAATAACACAACATATACCCTGGGAAAACCCTCCTCTTGAGGGAGAAAAACCCAGCAACAAAGATCTCTCTTATATTGATGCAACAGAGGCAATTTTACAAATAACAATGAGGTCTAACACAAGACCGATACCAGGTAATGAAGAATGACAGAGAACAAATTCTAGATCACACCTGGAAATATCAGGACACAGATCTGATAATGTTCAATCTGCACTGAGAGGTCTTCAACCATGCACTGAATTCGCACAACACTGAATGTTCTTCAATCTTGGATTCACACAACACTGTGAATGTTCTCCCTTGTAATATTGTATTTGCACTTGCTTGTTATATTCACATTTGAGTATATTGCAGACTAAAAGAATCACTTCAATCTGTACCTTGAATTTGCACTGAATGATATCACGGAGCTGGTGAATTCGCACATAGATCTCACCCAAGTTCGCACTTTACCATCGGCTGTGTTCAGACTTAGATCATGGGCAAACTCGCATAAATCATAGGCTGTGATCGCATTTGAGTCATAGACAAATTCACATTTAGTCATCCGCTGAGTTCGCACTTGAATCATGAACAAACATCGGACTTTTGTATATATCGAACTGTAGTGGATCTGCCATTCTCAATGAACAGTTTGAGTATATGTATAGGAGACAAGTCTTTACATGTCGGCCTCTTACAAAAATTACATAACTCCTTAAAGGTGTCGGCCTAGCATATTAAATGTCTTCTAATAGCCTCTTACAAAGGTCGGCCTCAATTAAACATCTTCTAATAAAAGATAAACATCAAAAATCTTTTATGTCGGCCCATTAGAAAAACAATAATTATAAATTGTATAGCCAATGGCTATCATACAATTTATGATTCACGAAGGAGCTGAGCTGGAATGAGCTACCTAAGCTGCTATATCATTAACATCTTGTTGGCCTTCATATCGGCCTTTGTAAAGGAGATTCTTGAATTACATATCAATATATAAGTGATGTATTGTTGCTGGGTTTTTCTCCCTCAAGAGGAGGGTTTTTCCCAGGGTATCTGCTTTGTTATTGTGTCTGATTTTGAATTAATTTCTGTGCATTTAAATCTGATCACTAAATTTAACAATTTCTACTCTACTTGACAATAATGAAAATTCAGAATTTGAAGAAGTTTTATATGTACAAAACAAAGCAAGAAAAGGAAAATACAAATCCAAGTTTAGTCCTTCAAAAGGAAAAATCAAATGCTTTTATTGTAATGAAACAGGACATGTAATTCTAAATTGTAAGAAGAGGGCACAAGATTTACTAGATGATAAACTGGATCATCATGCCTCCTTAGCTGAAGAAACTGATTGGGAAAACCATGCCAATGATGAAGAGTTATCATGTCCCAGTGATGAATATGTGCTTTAGATAAATTCAAGATTGGAGGTAGGAGGCAAAGGAGGAAGTAGGACAATCAACGTCCTCTCGTCAGTCACCAACGACGGGGCCGCTTATCAGCTCTGGTGACATTTCATTTTCTATGTGTGTGTTTCTATTTTTCTATGTTTCCAATAATTGCTATGTGTGGTGATGTTCTTATGTAACCCCCTAGTGTAAAATATTGTAATGAACAATAGCATAGTGTAATGCAATACATGGATCTTAAAAGGGTTTGTGGGAGGATCCAAAAAACCACACGAGGTGGACAGTTCGTGGGTTCTTTGTTCATGTCCAGGTTTGTGGTAAACCTGTGCGAAAACCATGAAAGGTTGATGGGAGGTGCCTTTCATTTTGAATCAAGATCATGAGCCTGAAGAGAGTTGGGCTTACTGCAGGTGAAGTGTGAGTTCTTACCATGTTCACACTGAGGGGGGGAATGTTGGGAAAACTATTGTTAGTGTTCACATATTTGTTAGAACTATTAGTTACATAGTTTGTTTAATAGGTTATACTTATTTTGTTAATGGTCATATGTTGAGTTGTTAAAACAACTCAGTCTATTTAAAATTATTGTTTCCTAAATAATAGGATATGAAAATCCTATAAATATGTTTTATGTATTTGAATGAAATTGAGAAGAAGCACGATATTATTTTATGTGTTAAATTTCTTTGAATGCTTCTATTACTTTGCCTGAAATCTCTGATACTGACACAGTCCTAAATTCCCCGCCACAACCTACAGCAGTTCATAACGAGTATTGGAAGGTTTCATGACATGTTCAGATCTGCATTTTGTAAGTGATCTTTCATGACTAAAATTATAATAAAATATTGTTTCACGCATTGTAATCATTTCCAGCTCAGTAGGCAAATAAAATCAAATCTCTCAGGTTTCCCAAATTGACTGTATGATGTGGAATGATGCTAACATGATTATTTTAATTCAAATCTGAGTGCTTGGAGTAACCTAGGGTTTATGTCAGCAATTGTAATTGATGAGATTGATCATATAAAGAGTCGTATCAGCAAATGAGGGTTTGCTGTGTTTCCAGTCAATTGTTTTCAATCTTATTTGTTCTTCCAGATAGATTTGGTTTTCAAAATTCAATAAAAAAATACAAAAAATCATAAAGTTGCACAAAATATTACATGATTTTAATTGGGGACATTGCATAAAATGTATAATTTACTTTTTTTCTGTGTCTATCATACTTTCTCCATATTTTTCCAACCATCTGTTTTTTACTTATTCGAAGGACACCATAATGAATAATTCAGTACGTGAGTTGTTACCATGGGTTAAAGATAATTTGTGCATGGAGGTAATGGTAATGAAGATACTCCAAGGAACACAACCTAGATTTAAATTCTGCTTAACATGTAAACCACATACATCTGTTGCAAACATGTCTAGAATATTATATTCTCATAAACTTTAAATGTACAATTCACCTTTCTGATGTATCTATCACATTTGTACTGTATTTTCTCGCCAATCTATTATTTCCCTAGTTAGGGTCCATTGAACATTACATACAGACGTTCTTACCATGAATGTGAAGGTAGTGGATACAAACCTATGAGCATGAACCGGATCAAATCCTGTTCTAACCTGTAAATAGCTAAACTTTGTTGCTAGTTTCTATCTAGAATGTTAAATTTATATATTTTTAAATATGCTATTTATTTTTCCTGTGTCTATTGTATATGTTTCTGGTTGGCCATTGTATCAGAGCTGTTGCTATTGTGTAGTAGTAATAATCATAATCCAAGGCCAGTGACCTGGTTTGGAACTCCTCAATGCAAGGAGCCCAATTCCACCCACAGACATAAGGTTAAACCTGAAGAATGCAATCCAAGCTCACTCCACAGAACAAGAACACAGTCCCATAATCCAGTCCAGTACCAACCAAGAAAAGGCGAAAATAAACACAGGCCCGACAGCACATAAAATAATATCAGGACCTGTGGAAATCATAAAAACTACAGTGACAAAAGAATAAAATGTATTTCATTTTAATGGGGTTGCCATTTAATGGTAGCTTAGTATATTTGCAACCAAAGTAATTCATGCTCAATTCGACTTGGCATGTACATGCCTGGCACGCCCATCTGCTGGACAGTGGTTGCAAAGTCCACTGAAGAACCTCATTTACAAACAAATAAAAAAGGCCCTGTGAAAAACGGTAAAAGTTGAGAGAAACCTTGTTCAACAAGGTGAAAATTGGAAATTTTGAAAGATACATTTCCAATATGGTGAAAAATGGTAAAATCTGAGGCATACCTTGTTGCTGCAATGTTGTGGCTAGGCACTTCAAGCCTCGAAGTTCTAGCTTTCAACTTATTCGACAGAGCCTCCAGTTGATCTAAACTTCTCTGTAATAATCAAAAAATTAAAAAATTGACTAGCAAATATTGTGTTCCTTAGATTTTCAAATTTATAAAGAGTAAAATCAAATTGATATAGTAATTCCAGTATAGAATTAATATTTGAAAAAAGAAAACTCGAAATCATGTTCCTTGTTTGTTTAATGAAACATTTACATATGTATGTCTCCCAAAGTCCAAAAAACACAGAGATATAAGTATTCATTTCTCTATTTAAACCAAAAAAAAAATCAACCTGTATGGGAGGAAATTGCGTAGAAGGAGCCGCTTGTTGCAAAAGCTTGGTGGAGTTATTCAATAAATCCGTCCAGCTCGTCATGTCTGCTTCGCCTGCCATTATTGATTTTTCTTCTAAAACCCTAAGCCCTTGTAATCATTCCCTTTCGTTAAATAAACTCTAAATGCCCGGAGCTTGGCTGTGTCGTGGGGTTCTCTGTGTACAGGCTTCAGAGGTCACTCAGTCGTAGAGCATGTGATGAAACCCTGAATTGCTTTCCCGGTATTAGAAGGTTTTAAACAAACAAAAATATTACAGAGCGAGGTTCCAGATGAGTGGAGGCACAATTTAAACTTTTTAATAGATTTTTTAAGTCACAAAAAAGAGAGGGAATGTAGCAACTATATTCATCTACAATTCATGGGTCATTTTGTTAATAGGAGGGCCAAGGTCATAGTATAGTAGAGCATACATTTTGATTTGGATCAAGTCTTTCAATAATAGGAGATTACTTTCATTTTTTAAATAATTTTTTTTCGTACTCATGGAAACAAATTTTAGATATCATATTTAGGCATCTTTAATATTGATGAGAAGAGGGAATGATGTGATGATATAGAGGAGAGGATCCAATAGTTGAGCATGTTTTAATAGTTGTGATAGCATTTGTTGATTTAATGCTCAATATTTTTAATAGTATAACACTAGTAGTTGTGACTTTAAAGTTGATACTGTTAATCATGAGTACTATGAAATGTATTCCTTAGATCTAAAAAGCAACGAATTATGTGATGCCACACCAGCGCACCAATGAAACATTACTTAGTGCACAACTATTGACCTACCTTTTTGGGGGGCCTTTTTTAACACCTCAACAAAAAGCATGTTGATATAGCATCATATTTGATAATGTGGACTTGAAACCTTAGTTATAAGCAGGGGTCTTACCAAATAATTTGTTGTAAAAAAATTGGAGTGATTTAAAATTTGTCACAAAGAATTTTAAGAGCGCAAAGTTAAGGTGTGCAACTACCAAGCCCTCTCCCCTATAATATGTCATAGATTCCTTGATAGTAAACATTGGTGTGTTGTGGTGGGCGGTTGGGTGGGCGGCCCTCCGAGTTGGCAGAAGGCATCGGCAAGCTTGCTTAGGTGGCTCCAGGTTTGGACACGGTGGTTTGGTGGATGTCTTTTAGTGGAGGATTTTGAGGTTGGCCTTTGCTTAGATGGACGGGCACGTGTCATTGTTTAAAAATGTTATCAAATCTAGGAATGAAGTGTCGATATGGTGGCGGTTTGTTATTACACATGATACAGTTGATGGGACTTTTTATTTATTTCTTTATATGGCTTTTGTGGGGAAGGACGGCTTCCCTTGTGTGAAGAAATTTGCATTTATTTTTTATGGAGCACAGCATTGATTAATGGTTTCTAGTCTAGCGTGAGCTTTCATTAAATGATGTGGTGTCAAGCAAGGAGACTTCAATGTGAAACTTGGTTGGTCTTGTCTAGTTTGTTTGGTTTGCAAGCATGGTTTAATTGGGCATATTTTGATGTATGTGATGATAGGGCATTCAAGGTTTATAATAAAGGTTTCAATGGATGGTCTGAGTGCTTTGGAGCGGACACGTCAATTTCGTTGGGAGCTAAAACACACCAAACATCTTTTTGAGAGGTGTTGGACCAACATCTCAAAAAGAATATGAATAATATAGATTCCTTGTTGGTGGTGGCAATGAAGATGGTTCTCGGGCTCGGTCATTTGCGCAAGAGTGAGTTTGGCAGGGATAACATGAGCATCACCTCTTGGTTTTTGGCGTCTCTTCTGGATAGCCGGGTGCCGAAGGTGGAGGCGAGAATGCTATTGGAGAAATTTTTCCAAGGTGAATTGTTGGTGGGGGTGGATGATGTGTTGAGATTGGTGGTTGAGGGGAAGGGGATTTTGCATCCTATTGATTGGGTGTCGGTGAAAAATTTGAATTATGTTGTCAAAATCTACCCCTTTCTTCTCAATTTGAAGGGGTCGGCGCTTCTAAAGCATCATATGGTTGTCACGGTGGCCGTGGACTACATGAAGAAATTTTTTAGCCTCAAGGCAATGTAGAACGTTGAGTGGATTGCAGATTTCGAGCAATTTGCAGAACTTAATGGTTTTATGTGATAGGCAGGTTTGGGGTGGTATCAAGTCTTTATCAAGTTTTTTGGTGTTTAGTTTTTGTTATGCCAGGGTCTTTAGCTCTCTTGTATGGCGGTGGGTGGCATTTTATGTGAAGGTTGGTGGTGGTAGCAGGGTTGCGAGTATTAGTTTGCTTTTCATCTTCACTGGTCTATTAGTCTGGGTTATGTTTTGTAGCTTGGCATTTGGGGAATATTGGTTGCAGGGGTAGTGTTTTCTGGCTCTGATTGATGTAATTATTTCCTTTTATTATTAATAAATATAATGACTCTTATGGATCAGAAGAAAAAAAAACATTGGTGTGTTGTAGGTTGTTTAGGTGGAGATATCTCTTCATGTATATAGATAGCACATTGAGCAAAAAATGTCTTCTTGCATATATATCTCATTATATTGAATTTAAACATGTGTATAACTCAATGAGCACAACATATTTCCCTTTCATATGTGTGTTATCGCGAGTGTTGAATAGGGTCAACAAACAAAGGGCTAAATTTTGGTTATCTGGACTTTATCCATACAGATGATAGAATGAGTGCGCAGACCTCCTCATGAAGCATTAGCGTCCAAGGCTAAGACTTCGCTCGACTAGTATCACATTTTGTATATTCAGTACTTTTCATTTCTATAGACTAGATATTTTTATCATACTATATTTGTAATTTATTTGAGATTTTTCAATTATATTTATTGTCAAACATTACTTAGAATTTGGTTTAAAACAAATTTATTTCCAGTTCACTTGAATTGGGTAAATTGAGGTAGTTGAGAGGAAATTGCTCCTTAAGGCCTCGTCATCTCGATAGTAGAAAATTCCCTCTACATTTTGGTGAACCTGGCTTGAACTCCCTCATGTCAAATCTTTTTGTTCAACATTTTAATGCATTTGATGATGTTTTCTCATAGCAGGATTTTGATATGCTAGAGGATGCCCTAGATGATTTCCTAGAGGCACCCCCTTTTATTCACAAACATGTTCTTCGAACTCCACCCTTAGAATCTCCTTCCTTACAAGATGATAAGCCCATAAATGTGATCGTAGTCTTTGCCACCCTTAAAAGGCCAAAGAGACCAATCAATTATGTGACTCCAACTAGTCCTTCTCTAAAGAGAGTCCATTCTATTTGTGGTGTTCTATTTAATAATGATTCTCTGGATCTTTACACAAGGTATACATAATTTAAAGCTTCTTCCTATAGTGTAGTGGCTCATACTTATAATACTAGAAGGAATAAACAAAAAATTAATCAACCTACTTCTTTACCACCTTCTCAACCAAATCTTCCTCGAGCGCCAAAACCTCCAATCAAACAACAAAGTGAGTATGATCTTATTGAGCAACTATGACTTACTCCCCCTAAGATCTCACTTTGTGTTTTGCTTCATACTACATCGGTTTATCAAGGTATGCTTCAAGAATCTCTTCAAAAGATTCTTTTACCTTCTTCTACTAGTCCAACGGATGTGAATGTGTTGATAGATCTTATTTGACCAAATTCACCTAAGATTATTTTCTACATGAACTCCCACCTCTAGAAGTACAAAATCAAGCAGATTCATTGATGATAATTATAAATTACATTAATAATGTCACCATTAGGTGAACTCTCATTGATACCAATTTGATGCTCAATGTTTGTAGTCTTGATCTATTGCCTAAAGTAAAAGTTGATTCAAGTTCTCTTGATGCATCTTCCTTATTTATTCATGGTTTTGATAACACTAGTCGAAAAGCTTTGCACACTTATTTTGCCCTTAAAGATAGGACCAATCACCATTCCTACCCTGGTGTATGTTATACTAGGACCTTTACCATATAATATCCTCTTGGGTAGACCTTGGATTCATGCTTTAGGAGTCGTCACTTCTACTCTTCATGGTTATGTTAAGTTTGTTGTTAATAATCGGGTAGTTACGATCAAGGTTGACCCCAATACTATGCATTTATGTCAAATGATAGCAGCTAGATATGCCTCGATTACACCTACCTTTTAGAATTGCATTCCTTCATTATCTTCTAATATGTCAATGTCTACTCCTATAGTATCTCATGCAAAATATACCCTTGAGAAGAACCTCCCTAAAGAAGACCTTCCTAAAGAAGAAATTCCTAAGTATACTCTTACTTCTCCTAAATCAAATGCATGCTTGGGTGACAATTGGAGATCTTTGGACTTCATCGAATTTTATATCGAGGAATATAAAGTAGATCCAATCCACTTAAATATTCTAAAAATCTCATTCGCTTCTACTAAAAAGGATGATTATGCTTTCGTAAAGCAAGGCAATAACTATAATACTAACTATGCTCTTTACACTAGTCCTCTTACTTCTCAGGAGTTGCAATCGCATTATGGACCAGAATTCAATATTCATTCTAAATTTGGTTATGGAGGTAAAGGTTGTGGGTGTGATGAATAAGGTATTAAAGTCTCTTTAGAGGATGATCCAAATGACTCTAACACTGGATTTAGATACCACCCCACAACATCTAAGGCAAGACCATGGTTGAATGCCAACATGGTTTTTATGGAGCTTCTTCCTCTTAAACTAGTTCATTTGGAATATATTGAGAGTAAAGTGAACTCTAATGAAGTCCCCCTAGATGTTTTCTCTTCAAAAGAAGCTCTAAAGGAATTATTGGGTGTCTATTCTAATATTCCTTCGTATCAGGTCATAAGTATTGATTCTCGTATCTCTTGAATTTTTGGGAAAACTTTGGAGATTTTGTTATGAATGTCAATGAGAAAGCTTCTCTATCTTATGATGGTGAAAACATGTCTATGCCACATCCTGAGACCATAATACTCTCCTTGAGGTAGATACTTTTGATGTTTCAATAGATCCAAAGTCCTCTAAAAAGGTAATTAAGATTGAAAAAATGCCTTTCTTCAAAAGAATCTAAATCGCATTCTAATCTCTTACATCATTGTCCTAATATCTTCACTTGTTCATATAAATACATGCCCAGTATTGATGCATCTATTGTGGTTCACAATATCCTTGAGGTGAAATAATTCTTGGAGAACTTTTATATTCAACATCGATTCTCTACACCTTATTATCCTTAGTCCAATGGCCAAGCCGAAGCATCAAATAAAATCATTGAGCAAGTCTTGCACAAGATAATTAATAAGCACAATAAATATTGTCATACTCAATTGACTTACGCATTGTTGGCCTACCACATGAGTGTTTGTATGACTACCAGCACTACTCCACACAACCTCATGTATGGTGTCGATGATATTATGCCTTTAGAGTTGGAATTTTTTTTTTACGAGTTTCCCTTAGAGGGTTGGTTGATGATGACACTCACTGTGCCAAATGTCTAAACCAACTTGAGTTGCTTGACGAGCATCAATTAAAGGCCCTTGAGCATCTCTAGGCTTATCAAAAATCTTTATCAAAGCATTACATTCAAAATTTTATTTATTGTATGTTCAACGTTGGTGATCTCATTCTTTATGAGAACTGGAGAAACTTAAATGCGCCACCCGACCAAATGAGGAAATTTAGTCCTAATTGGTTAGGTCCATATGTAATCACCTATATTTACGGTTTTGGTGCCTATGGCCTTTCTCACATAAATGGCATACCATTAAAAGAACCAGACAATGCTGTGCACTTGAGTCAATATTATGCATAGAATTTCACACTGTGTCCTCTATACAACATTCAACTCTTTTGAGAGTTCAAGCATGTGTGTTATGGCATTCCTTCATCAACACATTCCTTGTTCATTGTGTTATGATTTATACATGTATGGTTAATTTCTTTAAATAGGAATTATGAATATGTGTATTTTGAATTCTATGCATTGTCAGTTAATAATCTCAATTTATATCATTATTAGATTAGTCATTTCTTTATATATATGTAATGTCTTTATTAATGAGCATGGTTTGTTTATTAACTAGCATGTTTCATTTGTTAACTAGCATGTTTTATTTCTATTTATGTCATCATATTATATTAGATCATCATAGTGTTTAATTAAGCATATGTGTCACATGTGTTTAATTAAATCATGATAGCATCTAATCTAATCATACATCAACATACATCCATAACATACATGAACTCAAAAGCATATATCAAAACACAAGTCATAGTTGAATCAAAATATACATGTGTGTGTGTGTAAATGTCTCAATGTACACGTGTCACCATCACTACAACAAAATGTGACGTTTGTAAATATGTATGTGAATTTATACATAAAATATGTTATACATTGCAAATATCTATATCAAAATGTTTATACAACATATATAGATTTTCCCTATCCTCCTAGAGTGTAAGTCTTAGAACCCTCTGGTGCTGGTGGATCTAGATCTAGGCATGGTGGCTGGCGAATTGATAAATGATACTAAGATCAGGAGACTGATCTAGAGATTGATGTACATAGTCCCCTCAGCTCTCCTTTCAACCCAAAAATTTGCTCCCTTTGGTAGCAATCTACTTCTGCAGTGTATCTTCTCTCTACTTCACTGTTTGTGACATCATCCATGACTTGTTTCACTTAAGGATGATCAAGGTCCATAGGTGTTCATTTTTGTAGCCTCATCCTCCCACTTGAGATCCTCGAACTCACTCTAAAGGATGTTGCATGCCTTCTCAACACTCTCTACACTCGTCACCACTAGGTATCGCTCTGTAAGGATGGTACAAAGCTCTATCACCCTTTGGTCCCTTTGATCCGACATCATGCTAAGCTTACACTCTCTCTCCACATCTTCACTCAGGTATCCTTGTACGTCATCTTGAGTCATTCTACAATCTCAAATAGCTAGATTTGCCTCTCGATCATTTGCTATAGCCGATTAGAATGGGACCCTGAGTTTGTATTGTTGGTACCATCTTTGCTAGTGCTCGGCTAAAGAAGCTGAGTTGCTCTTGTGTGAAAAATGGAAACATAGAGAAGGGGATATCTATCAGTACCTCATCATGATAATTATTGTATAATCATAAAATTGAAAGCATATCTAAATCATAAACCAACTCATATATGGGTCACCAACTCGCTAGTTAGGATCCACTGGTGTAGCCTCACTCCCCAAGGCCCTCGGTGTCCCTTTTGCTATAGCTAGAGGTACCCCCATTTGTACTTCTTGTGGTGGTAGACTCTTAAGTTGATCACCTATTGGTGGAAGCATTGAGACCATAGGGATTTTTGTCAGGGAGGATACCCTTTGTCATCTCTTGATTCTCTCCTTTGCTACCTCTTGTGTCTCCTCATGCTCGCTCTCCTCGCTATCAGATCCCTATGCAGCTCAGCCTCTTTCGATGACATCCTTAGGAAAGATAGGAGTAGGGCTTGATGTCTCCCACCACCAGTCGAACCCATCCATAACCCCTACATCATCAATGTCCAGTGCAAGTGGATCATCATCATCATTGTTATCTTCCTCATTCTATGTGACACCATCAATGGTAGGATAGGGAAGGTCCCTAGGTCTGATAGGGCTCCTAAATGATCGGATTTAGGTCGAAACATCACTTGGGGAATTTTTTGCACCTATTTGAATTATCGTATGGCTTGTCTCTAGTAATATGGTACAATAATCTTATCATGGTGACCCACTAAGAATCAGTCACTTTTGTATGTGTGGCAGTTATGTCCTATCAGTGGGTCATCAGTCTATCCTCCAATAGGGTTGTCATACAACATTGTTGACCTCAACTGATCCATGATCTATCTCCAATAAAAATCACCAAATCTCTATGGTTGCACCAATGGGTATGCATGGGCTCTAGGTAGATCACCTGTGATCTGCTAGGGAAAACTAACTGGCCGAGTATAGGTAATATGATTGAAATCCCACACCTAAAGGAGAGTAGAGGCCATCAAGCTATGGTAATCATAATGGACATATCACCTGAGGTTATGGTATAAATGGGCTAACATGCTCCGAACCTAGGTAAATACAATCCTTCTCTCCTCTATTTCCTTGATATACTGAATGAGGCCCACATGTAAGTGGGAGCCTTATTCATCTACAGTGACTCATAATTCCACCATCATAATCTTGATGCAATGTACTAGCGATACTACCACTCGTCCCTACTCCAACCATCTCAGTGAATTGGCGGTGGTCATGCATAGGAATCCTACTTTCGATTCGATACCTACTAACCATTATGGACATCCTATGTTGTATGTGGATAATCGATGATAATACCTCCCTTGAATAAATTGCAGGGATCGGTAGATGTCCATTCAAAAGTGATCATCATCTCTCCCTACGAGATGAGATGACATATTGAAAAATATCCATCCAATACCATCTAACATCGATTGGATGAAATCTCATCTCTAACATCCATAGACCCACGATACACCAACTTGGTAAAGTTGTGATCATTTGTTGTGGCGTCTGTATGACCATAGGAGTGATAAAAATGGAACCACTTATATGCTCTCGAAACCTTGTAAACCTTGCAAAATGCAATTTTTTATTACAAAATCTTACATATTTTCTATCTACTATATGACATGTCCCAAACTTTGATTTCTTAATGGTAAATTCTAACTCTAAGCCCTCTTAAACAATAGTTGCATCTTTGGGACACTAGTGTGCCAAGAGGGACACGCAGCACAAAACCATCCCTTAATTGAAGACTGCATTGGGGTCATGGTCGATTAATGCGCCAGACGCCCTACCACCACTATAAATTTTTCCACCGGAAATTAAATGCATAAAATCCAAAGGAATTTTTTTTTGGCTACCAAGGAATTTCGTTGCTCTCACTACAATACAATAGCCTAAACTCTTATTTATGGAGCTTTTTCATAATGCTTTATAGAACTCTAAGCAAAATCCTCATTGTGAATAGTGAAAATGACTTTGAAATTCCTACTTGTGAGTATGAGTCAAAATTTCACCCAATTTTGATTTTTTTGTCATGAGTTTGGATTCAACTACCTTCCTATTTTTTCCCTCCTAGATGGGGGAAAAAACACAAGGGGACATATTTTCACATCTTTATCAACTTTTTCTTTCGACTCACTAAAATATTCATAGCATTCTTCTCACTGAAGTAGCTTCTTCCATTTTTGGAATTGACATATTTTTTTAATTTTATAGCACTCAAATTTTTACATCGAATGTTGTAGATTTTTGCTAAGCAGCGGAGGTAGTGTTCGTGTCAACCTTTGTGACCTCTACAATATCCTTTTTCAAGGCAATTAATGCACTTCTTGTATTTGATGTTTTACATATTTTTAGCTACTTTAGTGTAGTTGATCCATCTGAATGATCAACTCACTCAAGTGGGGGGAAAATATAATGTCAAAAAATGTACCCTATGCCAATTTCACACTTATGCATGGCACCTAGTGCATTTATGATAAAATCCATAATCGATATTTCATGATTTTGATCTCATGGATGACAATGATGAAGCATTAGTAGTACGTGGTTGGAATTATAAAGGAAATTGGTCAAACGGGAGAATGACACATAGACATCTAAAAGGTGCACAAACATCCCAATAAAATATGAGATTCAAATGAGTATTCTATATAACCCATTTATGATGTGTTTCCCAATCCCTAAACATGGATGTAATAGTTATTCCCACCCAGTATAAGAACAAAACTTGCTTTTCTCTCTAATTTTTTAATAAGTGGGAAGGACTTTTGGACTTTGAGATCTCTACTTCTCTCTCTTAAACAAAATTCTATCAAAATACTCTCATATCTCAGATACTTGCAGCACCAAAGATTCCTCTTGCTTATGATCTTGTCATGTCTATTATCTCAAGAGAGGGGCTATAACTATTGGTAATGCTCTCTTGCTTTTCATTTAAACAATCTAGTCAATTATCATATCTATTTGATCTCATCTATCATATTTTAATCGTGATAGGGGTTCTCCCCTAGAACAAGGTTTGTTTCTATCACATATCCATTTTATTTTTATGCATTCCAATCTTGTTTGATTGTCCATGGAGGTGGAAAAACCAAAGCGAGGGTTTGATTGAGGAAAGCTAATGGTTTGTAGAATTAGATGGTTTCTTGTTGTTGTTTCATACTTTTTATCATTACTTTGTACTAAAATCTAAGATATTACCAAGACCTTTCATATACTTTTAAGTATTTTTAAGCATTTGGGATGGAAACATGTTATTTTAATATGTGTGTATCATTTATGAATGTCCATGAAGTTTAGTAGGATTTTATGTTTAAATTATGGTTGTTAATATTGAGAATGCCTTTGGAAAATAAGACTAACATTTACAGTGAGACACCTGTCAACCTGCAATAATGGGCTTTCCAACCCGTAGCATAAGGACTACAGTTCATTGCAAAGGACTCAATCGACTGTAGCGTGACCAATTTCAAAAGAAGATGGAGGTGATCATTTAATGATCATTTTTTGAATCACTGAGGAATAATTGTATCTTTCAATAAGATAAATAGGTGAAGAAGTCCATTTTCAATAGGAACATGAATCATAATAGAGCTCTTCTATTAAACACATTTTCTATTATAAATAATTAAACTTGTTGGGCATAGAGTCCTTGTTTTATTGTCATACTCCTATTTTAGTGTTTTGAGACTCATTCCTCTTCCTATTCTTGAGGAAGAGTTGACATATATTCTTTAATTTTTTTTTAGTTCATAAATAATTGGACTCCCTTGCAAACCCTATATAGTGGGATACCTTGTTGAGGAGGAGATCTAGTGATAGAATTTTAGAAGATCATATCTTTATTATTGAATAATATTTACAAAAGATTGACTACTGGATTTTGTGTAACAATTCTACATTTGGAATGCAATAAAGAAGAATTAATTTGATAATATGTTTTGTTGAGTGAGTGATTGACAAGATCTTGTGGAAGCAACAACTCAAGCAAGGGCCACTTGAGGTATTGTTGAACCACTTCAATTTAAGTTATTATATTAGAATATGGATTGTAAGTTTAATTGGTAGTTTCTAGTTTACGTGATTATGAATAAATGTGTTACAATTATTGAATCAAAATTTGTAGATTGATACTTTTTTACTCCAAAGGTTAACTAAGTTAGGACATACTGCAGTATAACAGTTAGCTAGTTATAGTCTTAAGCATCAAGTACCCATAGGAAAGGTAGTAATTTATATTCCTTTACTATATTTTGAGAAGTAGCAGTTTATTTTGATTTGAAGCTTTTCCTGTATTTGTATGTGTCTTGTTTCCCTATACTCAGTCAATGTAGGATGTCCAAAATTCATGAAAGAATATACATTGCTAGCACTATATGAAGCTTACGATCCCCTAGTTGATGATTTAATGTAGCCCTCCTATGAATGATGAATTGCTTAGTTTAGGGATCCTCAGGTCTGTTGAGCTATGTGTATAACCATTAGCACCAAGTTAATTAGGCATTAGAGGAATCTTGACATTTTTGGTGCCATTGTGAGGATGGTGCTAAGTTCAAGATTCTTTTGTATGTTTTAAATTCTTCCCAATCTTTCATAGGATAACAAATTTTGTTTCAGCATTAGGGTAATTGGGTATTTAGGCATCAACTAAAAACTATTTACTAACAATATGAAGGAACTATTGATTAAAAGAGTCAGAAACATTGCATGCGGAGGCAAAAAGATGCTTTGGGAAGGTTTCTTCCCTTAGTACATGAAGCATTTGAAGACACTGGTGGACATATCAAACAAATTGAGGGAATCAATGAAGAAGAATTATCCCTTAAATAGGTAGTGAAACCAAATACAAAGGAGACTTCTAGAATACATTTTAACATCATGGTTGAAGAGGCTATGGATAACCCGGGAGAGCATGTGATGTTTGAATTCTTGATAATTAGCCAAGAAAGAACAACTGTTCTAAAGAATATACCTCCTTCAGTATTGCCCATTTTCTATGGACTAGTTATGAAGGATCCAAACACCTTTCTTTTTGAGTTTGATGTGTTGTGTCAAAACTACAACTATACCATAGATGATTTCCAACTATAATTATTTCCAACTACACTAAAATATGTTGCTTTTTGTTGGATCATGGGGTTGGGAAGGAAAATTGTTCCCAATAGGGAGATAATGAAGACAAAATTCCTAAAGAAATACTAGGATTACTAAAGAGGAACATATAGAAAGAGGGATGACATCTAAATAGGATGTCACAGAGAGAAGATGAGTCGTTGGAAGATTATGTTTAGAGGTTTTAGCTTTGTCTCAATAAATCACATCAAAACAGTCTTTGATTAATCCTTAAAATTGACATTTTTAAGAGTACATGAAGATTGTATGGATGCTTTAAATATCATTAGAGTGAGATATATCTCTCAACTGACTTTTGATGAGATTTTCAAAGTGTGCAAAAACTACTCCAGATCATTCTTAAAGAAAACTAGTGGTGACAAAACCTCTTCTATCACCAAGACATCTACTGGAGTTTCAAGGGTTGAACTTAGCAATCTCATATCCAATACGAAGGAGGACATAATTAGCCACTTTGCTACCCAACTAGACACCCTCCATATCAAGAAGAACTAGGGAGAAACAAAGGCAACCCTAACAAAATTTAGTCCACACTGTCGCTAGAAGAGAATCAATTGCAATTGTAAAAAGCTAGCTAGCATCTCTAAAGACAAGCAAGGGAAGCTAGAGTTTCATGCCAAGTGTTTTGCATTGCTTAATGCAAGCCATGAAAACCAATAAAAGGTATGCCTTAAGATCCCTTAACCTATAATATGTAATTTACAAGTAGTAATTCAAAATTTTCAAATTGGAAATCTCTACCTTGGACTAATGTACAAAATCCACCATGGCCAATGACCCAAGCCTCTAATTGGACTCAACAACAATAAGGGATGTGTCCACCACAACATTATCAGGGTCCAAACTACAATCCCCAGTGCCCACCCAACAAAACTAATGGCCATCATAGTGGCACAAAGGTCAACAATGGCAAAACCAAAACACAAACTACCTGCAGCTACAACAACCTTTGCAACCACAACAACCTACCATAATGCCAAATCCAATGATGGCTACACCATCACAACCAAGAGCACCTCAGTTTTCAGCACAACCTATGCCTAACCCCAACAATAATCCTATTCAATCAGATTATACTAGTGACACCATCCAATACCCTACCTATGGGGTTGAGGTGAGTGATGTTCACCTTCTTTCTGGGAAAATGCTAGCTAGGCCTCCATCTCCTCGCATCACAAAGTATATTGATGAGGATCTCCACATAAACTATAGAAAAGCAACCCAAGTAACCTGAACAAAATTAGGTTAAACCAACCAACATAAGTCTAAAATCACCATTCCCTGAAAGATTGACTATACAAAAGCATCATTCTAAAGCTAAATCTGACCTATTAAGACAACTCATAGATGTTTGCATAAAAATTCCCCTAATACAAGCAATTAAACAAGTACCAATATATACAAAGAAAGTGAGAGATCTATGCCTTAAGAATCCAAGCAAAAATTAAAAGGACCTTCAGACTATGCATGTTTATGGGGATTAACATTTTAGATATCGTATTCTGAAACATAGTTGTCCCTAAATATGTAGACCCAAGGATCCCTATGGTAGATGTACAAATAAATGGAACTCTCATCAAAAACACCTTAATTTACCTAAGAGAAACCATCAATGTGATGACAAAGGAAACCATGAAGCAACTATAGTTAATGGAGCTCCGACCTACCCCTATTGTGTTACAATTAGCAGATAGGTCAATGGTAAAACCAGAGGGACTTATAGAAGAATTGGTTATCACATTAGACTCATGAGAAGACCTTGCAGATTTTATGGTGTTACAACCTAAAGAAAACCTTGTAGGATACCCCTTAATCCTAGGGAGACCTTGGTTGGTCAATGTTTTCTAATGAAATTTGCACCTTGTTGAATTATGAGGGAAATTCAACAATGACATGGGAAGACTTATAAACTGTGGGTGACTTGTGACAAGGTTCAGCCTAAGGAGGTCGAGATTCTATGGTTATCCCTTAGAAGCTACTAGTTTTTCTATTGAGGAAGAATTAAAGAAACTGGTAAAAACTAGAATCCGTTGATACCTGAATTGATGAGGTTATGAAACTTCGACTGTTTACACTAAGCTACAAATGGCAGAAAAATAAACTTACACGTTTCTATATTGCTCACATAACAAGTTCAACGATTAGAAAGTAATATACATGTGTTTAGACATATTGCAACCGCGGAGCACATGAACAAATTTTGTAAATTTTATAAAAGTACAAGTCATAAGGAAGCTAAAATACTTTTGCTATACCCTAATCAATCTGTTAAAAATACACAACTTACTATAAAGTATGAGACAAAGTCACAAGGAAGCTAAATATACTTCACATATAACCTGATCAATCATTTAAAAATACACAACGCTACAAGAACAAGAAGGAAAAATAACATAATCAATGGTACCTAAGGTATTCTCTGTATATCATATCCCAAAATAGTTAGAAAACATAACTCTGAGAAAGGACTCCAAAATCACTAACTTCAGAATATGCATCTTCTGAACTAACTCAAAGATGAGTCAACAAGAGAATAAATTACTCAACTCCAAGTAGTTGCACCAAAATAGGAGCTATCAACTAACTTGGGTCAGATCCCTCAAAATAGCCTAAAAAAGAGCCACTAGATTTCCTCCAAGACTGATTCCAATGTGTGGAGAAAGTGGGTTTGACCATGCCAAGCATCTAGGCATGCAAAACCACCCCTAGATTCCTGCAATTTCCCCAAATGAAGCATAAATGCTCCTACATACATGGGTACATGTCTCCAAACTGTGTATCCACCTCCCTATATGTTCTCCATGTCATAAATCAATGCATAACTTCTCTCCTTATATGTTGGGAGCTTCCTTCATTAATTTTGCATTAAAATAATATTTACACTAAGTGATTTGTAGGTCATCACTTAGGTAAATATTTACATTTAATAAAAAGTGCAAAATTTACAAAGGCCCATGATTCAGCCATAGGAAGTCATTACAAATACTTAAAAGTCATAAAGACTTATTACATGACAAACACAAGGGAAAACACCTCAAAGAGTATGAAATCTTTTGAGGCATTGAAAATACTAAGGCATAAAGAGGCCATGGGTCTTATTAGTTTCATTGAGTAATTTTAAATCAAAAGGTAAAAATACATTTATCTCATCAACATGTATTAGGGAAAAACCCTAAAACAAAAGCAAAAGTAAAAAAAAAAAATCCATTTCATTTGTTCAAAGCTTCTTGAGGAAGCTAAGCCACCACTAGTGAGGGTTTCTAGAGTTTCTAGAGGAAAACATGACAAATTTATGCACAAAAGAGGCATTTCTTTTGTAAATCGTCACAATGCAACAATGGTAAGTCATTTTTCAAAAGCAATTTCAAACATAAACCCTTTCTATTAATGATTCTGGGTGTCGTAGGCCGCAACATCATATGATTTTTCCTCACTCATATCATGTGTCTCTTTTCTACAAACTCTACCTTGTTTGCTCGAGTTGCGCCACCATAATTTAGCCTTCGGAGGTTTCAGGAAGATTTCTCTTGTGGGTATGTATTATGAAACATATTTATAGCTTTATTTCCTTTCAGAAAGATAAAACAACTTCAAACTGAGCTATTTTAGCATAAAAAATGAATACTCATTTTGGATTTTGTATTTCTCATGTATATCATGCATATATTTTGGAGAAAATGAAATATTTTTTGTAAAAGATTTTGACACTTCTTCATTACAGGTTGTGGCCTCCTAATTATTTTGTGTTTTTGTGGCATTTCATTATGTAGATTTCCTTCATATATTACTTTATGTCTGCTAGGATTTTATCTCCATGGCACCTTCATTCCTTTTGCAAGTCAAAGGTTTTTATTTTGCATGATTTAAAACCTAGAGGGTTTCAAATTCCAAACCACAGGTATATCTTTGTGTTTAAGGTTCAAAAATGTGTATGGGTTGACAAAACCCGCGACCTGCATTAAATTTGTACCCATGATATCTTTTGCATTTTTGTGTATTTTAATGCATCTACTGGTTTGACCCCTTATTTCATAGTTGCTTGAGTTCTCAGGCAGAAGGGAAAACCCCACTTGGGTTACTTCAAACTTGTGTCCACTCATGATAAACTCTCTATTCATTTCCATTGCTCTGTAATTTGTATATTCTAGGCTGCGACTGCTTCCTTCTGGGTATTTGTTGTTTCTGTTTTACCCATACCACTAAAAATGAGCAATGAACACTCTTAGATGTGGGACAAATACTTACTAGAACTCCCCTTTATATGGGGAGACCACCTCTGTTTATATGAGTTGATATTAGTGTGCATTACATTTCTGCAACTATTTCATTAAATAGATAAATGCATTGTTATTCCTCCATTAGCATAGATATTGACTATTGCTTATTTTACCTTTAAATGCATAACATTGTTCTTTGCATCATTTGTAATGACTGTTCATGGCCCTTTGCTTGAAATGGTTGCCACCATTTTGTGTGCTATTTTGATTGATCATTAAGCATTGAATTCATCATTATCTTAATAGCTTTGCCACTAAGAGATTTTACTTCCTATTCCCTCCAGATATGTGATTATGTACACTATGCACTACCTTTTACCCTTCATTATGGATTAGTACCTCTACGAGTCATAAAGCTCTTGCTAATTGGGACATTGTTTACTGTCATCTTAAACTCCTTGTAGCTCACTATTATGGAATTGGAGAATTCTAACTAAAGTAAATACCATGTCTTTATAAGAGTCACCATAATCAAGATTCTTTGACTTTGATGGAAAGCTTATATCTTCTTGGCAATAAAACTTGTTTTTTTGTTGTTATACAAATCCATTGTTCTCTTCTCATGCAACATAAACCCATGACCTCTCTGATGTATTCACATGAGGTATCCTAGTGCTAGTTCACTGTTCTATTCAAAGGTATCCACCTTGATAATGACTGTGAGTGAATGAACACAGGTACTAGTTGTAGTTCCAGTAGGAGATTCCTTGTTAGACACTTTAGATTGGAGACCAACAAACTCAACATTTATTGAAACTTGTCTATCTGCAATGATCCAGTGGTTGAATATTTGCATTGTGGTTTTAATGCCATCATGCTTACCCTCCATGAAGTGATATTCCTTGCAATTTTTGATGAACCTAGTGAAAATCATATGCTAACTTTTTAAAACTTGATTATATCCTAAAAGACACAAAACATGCCTTTGCCTTCA
>VDFB02206165.1:0-107831 GCA_007258455.2 Sequoia sempervirens
CTGTGGTTATTTTCCAAGTGGTCTGATAGGCCCAAATAGCTTTTGGTAGCCTATTTGCCCAATCATTCCAATGGATAGCCACTGTTTTGGTCATAATGGCTTCAATTTCCCTATTGGTCACCTCAACTTGGCCATTGGCCTGAGGGTGATAAAGAGTAGACTTCCTATGCCTCACATTATATTCATTAACTAGTGTTGTGACAAGGGTTGATGTAAATTGTGCCACTTTATCAGTCACTATCTCCCTTGGAACCCCATACTGTGTGAAAATTCCCTCATAAATAAATTTTGCAACCTTATTATCTCTTGCATGCTTCATTTCTTTAACTTCCACCCATTTGGTTACATAATCAATGCACACCAAGATATAGGATTTACCATTTGATGGAGGATCAATGGGTCCTACAAAATCCAATCCCCATTTATCAAATGGAGTGATTACTACCTGGAGGTAAAGGGGCATCAGATTTGGTTGGCCGGCCCATCCTCTGGCATCTATCACACTTCCTTGTGTACTTCCTTGCTTCCTTGTGGAGTGTGGACTAGTAATATCATGTGTTCAAAATCTTCATTATTGTCCTTTTGGCTACAAAATGCCCTCCACAGGGTTCATTGTGACATGCACGCAATATATCATATGTCTCATCTTCCTTCACACATCTCCTCATGACATGGTTTGGTCCATTGTAGAACAAGCATCTTGCAATGCATGAGAAAGAAATTTCTTTCTCAATTTGCACCCTTCTCTCTTTTGGAGATAAATGAGGAGGAACTCTCCATGTGACCAGATAATTAGCTATGTCAACATACCAGGGTGTATGCACACTAATTGAAAATAAATATAATTCATTAGGAAAGAGTCATCAATGACTTTATTGTCCTCTAATGTAGTCAGCCTTAAAAGAAAGTCAGCAACAACATTGGTCTTCCCTAGTTTATCAACAATGGTTATGTCAAACTCCTGCATTAGCAACAACCATCTTGCTAGCCTATCTGAGATCAGAGGCTTATTCATGAGGTACCTAATGGCTACATGATCTATGTGCACAAAGATCTGATAGTCTATTATGTAGTGTTTGAATTTGTTAAGGGCATAGACCACTACCATCATTTCCTTTTCTGTCACTATATAATTGAATTCAGCTCCTTGCAAGTTTTTGCTAACAAAATAAATAGCATTCTCAATTGCTCCTTCTTTTTGTCCCAAGATATCTCCTATAGCATAGTTTGATGCATCAGTATGAATGTGAAAAGGAAGCTCCCAATTAGGACCTTTGAGTACAAGATCATGAGTTAAAGCTACTTTCAAATCAAAGAATGCCTTGTCACAGTCTTTTTTCCATTGGAACTTAGCATCGTTAGTTAGGAGATTATACAATGGTGCTGCCATTTTGCTAAAATCTTTGATGAAACGCCTATATTAGCTTGCATGTCCAAAGAAACTCCTAACATCTTTTTGTTTTACAGGTATAGGCAGATTGGTGATTACCTCAATCTTGATAGGATCTACTTGAATTCCTTGGTGAGAGATGTAGTGGCCAAGGACTACACCTTCCTGCATCATCATGAAGCACTTTTCATTGTTTAAAGGCAAATTATGTTCTTCATATCTTTGTAAGACTCCTGAGATTCTCCAATGCTTCATTAAAATTAGCACCATAGGTAGTAAAATCATCGATATAAATCTCCATGCAATCATGTGAGATATTTGAAAATATGCTAATGATTTCCCTCTAAAAAGTTGTAGGTGCATTGCATAAGCCAAATGGAAGTATTGAGTAGGCATAAGTCCCCCATGGATAGGTAAAGGTGGTCTTCTCCTTTTCCTTGGGTGCAATTTGTATCTAGTTATAGCCGTTGAATCCATCTAGAAAAGAGAAATATTGCTTGTCTACAAGGAAATCCAACACTTGGTCTATGAAAGGAAGGAGAAAATGGTCCTTTTTGGTGGCAACATTGAGTTCCCTATAATCAACACAAACTTTCCACTTCCCTCCCTTTTTGGGCACAATCACCAATGGAGACACCCACTTGCTATCTGAAATGGGGTAGATAAATCTTGCACCTAGCAATTTTTGTAGTTCCCCTTTTACAATTTCTCTAAATGTAGGGTTAATTCTTCTTTGTGGCTACTTCACTGGTGTACAATCATCTTTGATGTATATCCTATGAGTGCAGAGCTTAGGATCCAATCCCTTCATATCATGATAGTCCCATGCAAATGCATGTTGGTGGGTTTTAAATAAGTTTGTCAATGACAATTGTTGTTCTTCACCCAACTTGCTATTAATATTTAGATATTTCCCTTCTGACACTTGCACTTGTGTAGTTAACTCTATCATAGTTGCTTCACTAATGCTTGGTACCCTGAGTTCATGTGGAAAAAAATTATGAGACATACCTGTTGTTGTAGAAAGTTCAGCTATAGGAAGAGTGGACAAAAATGTCTTCACTGGACCAACAAAACCAGATGCATGAGAGGAGGATGCTTCATGCACCTCACAATGGTTCTGAATTATGTTAGAAAATACTTCATCTTCTTCTTGAAGCTGCATGAAAGAACTTTTTCCTAACATCATAAGCTATGCCATAGAATTGACTTCCTCAGCCTCTTCACCAACATGTGGCCATATGGGGTTATCCATATCATCGGATGGTTGAGTAGGAGGGTAGAGAACAAGCTTTTTGGTGCTCTTCCCATCAGAAATGGTCATGTCTCCTTTCCGACATCTAATATAGGCATTTGTTGTTGCTAACCATGGCCTCCCTAGGATAATGGGATACTTGCCTAGTGTAGCTTTTTGAGAAAGAATCATGAAATCTACTAGGTACTCACAAGAGTCTAGAGTTACCACAAGATCTTCTACTGTACCATCAAGTTTAACAATGGAACTATCAGCAAGTTGCAGGATAGTAGGAATAGGTCTCATGCTTGCAACATTTAGTTGTTGCAGGATATCCTTAGTCATCACATTTATTTTTTCTCCCAAATCAATCAAAGCATTCTTTATTTGGATCACATTTATAACAACTCCTACCACAAGACTACCTGGGTCATTTTATTTGGAAATAGTCACTTTCCTAAGCATGATATCAGCTAGTTGTCCCACCACATGAACTGTAGTGGGGTCTTTCTTTTTCCTTCCTGGCTCCTTGAGGCATGCGTCCTTAATTGCTTTGTCATATATGGGAACATATTTTATGGCCTGAAATAGAGGTATCTTGACACATATATGCTTCAACTGATCTAGGATGTCAAAGGTTGTTTGATCCTTTTCTTCCTTTTGTTTAGAAATTGTCGACCTCTAAGGAAATGGTGGTTCTTGTTTAGTCTATTGGACTGGGATTGGTTCAAGTTTTTTAGGTACACTTGGTTGAATGGAGACATTCATATGCTCCTCTTCTTCCACAGGAAGCTCAATGATAATGGGTGTGGAAGGAGCTGGTAAAGTAGTTCATGAATGCAAGTGGATGTCACTTACACTCACAGCATATGAAGGAAATTGATTTGGATCAGCAAAGTAGACTGGTTGTTGTTGTGGTTTGTTATTTGGGTTAGGTGTGGGTTGAGCTAGTATTTGAGTAGTTCTAGGTGTGTTTGAACTTGAACTAGCAGGAGGAGGCATTATAGCAGGTTTTTGGGGCTGAGAAGGTGGTTTCATGTAACCGGTTATCTGGTTTGGCCATTGTTGTCCTCCCCTCCATTGAGATGTTTGTTGTTAGTTTCCTGGAGGTGGCTACCAATTTCCCTATAACTGTTGCCAATTCCCCTAAGGTTTTTTCCACTAGGGTGGAGAGTTTTGGTGATTGGTCCAGGTATTTGGAGGCTTATTCCAAGGTTGTGGTGGATATCCTCCATAGTTGGATGGATATGGGGGCTGCCATTGGTTACTTGATGCATAAGAATTAAAATATGGCTCAATAAAGAATAATGGATTTGGTGGCATACCTTGTCTTGGAGCCCATGGTCTCCTTTGTGCAATGTAATAGACTTGATCATCATCACCCTGGATTGGATTGAACTCGGGTGGGATCTTCTTACTACCATTTTGCATCTATAGTCCTCCTTCTTTTGTCTACAATGAGGGCAATATTCTGCCAACATTGCCTCTACCTCCTCTTGTTTCTTCTTTGCTTGAAGTGTACCCAGTTGAGTAGCCAAATTGTTTATGATGTCTTTATTGAAGTCTACCAACAAGTGAGTAATCTCCATCCTTGAAACTCAATTGGTAGATGACTTACCCATAGAGGATTGGTAAGCTTTCCCTTTCTTTGAAGCTTCCCTAGAATAGTTCTGACATATCTTCTTGATATCATCTCAAGGGACTTGGGTGATATCTCCTCCTCCCATCAGGTCCAAAGCATCAATTCAGCTGTCATTAATTCCTCTTAGAAAGAGAAACTTTTTTTATTCTTCATTGAGTGTATGGTGATGAGATTTTTGTAGGAAAAATAGAAACTTTGAAATGTAATCCTTCGGACTCTCATCTTCCTTCTATTGCATCCTAAAGATGTCATCTCCTCTCATGTCACTGCCCCTACAATATTATTTGTACTTCTCAAGGAACTTTTTCTTCATGTCATCCCAAGTCTCCATAATATTTTTGCCTAGGCTCATAAACCATCTTAATGCAGCCTCTTTCAAGGTGGTAGGGAATAGCTTAAGCCTATGAGCATCAGTGGTATAGTCATATCTTCTGCAGAGGATATCAAACTCAAACAAGAAACTATTAGGGTCTTCTGTGACAAGGCCATAGAACTTAGGAAGGACTAAAGTAGTGATGTTTTTAAGGTTGTCAACTTCATTCTGATGAGCAATGGGAAAAGGAAAAGCTGGTTGGTTAGGTCTATTTCTATTTGCATCACCCATGCCTTCCTAATGGAGTTCCAAAGCAAAGGGATTCTCAATCTGATTGTGGTCTTCAGAGGAAGTATCATAACTAGTTAGATTGGGAAATGCATTAGAAAAAGGGTGTGCTTCTTCTTCTTTTTCATCTCTTGGAAAATTCTGATGCTCAACTAGCTGGAATGGATCAGGGTTATTAGGAAGGAATCTCCCATGAGCATCTCTCCTCCTTCCTCTATGCATACGGTATCAGCTCAATATCAACCAGCTCACACAAAGAATTGGAAAAAGAATAGTGGATCATTACTTTCCTAAATGAGGGGTATACTAAGAACAAACTTTCAAAAATACTACAACAAGAAAGAAACTATCAATGACTACAAAGGACTCCCTAGTTTGACACCATCCCTGAAAACGGTGCCAAAAATGATGGCCTCCTACAATGATTTAACATCTAAGCCCTTAAAGACGTGATTCAGAGATTGGACATCTAATCTGAATAGCTATCTTCATCATCATGAAGGTGCATTTAACTTGTCAACTCGGGACTTAGACTTGAAATGGGTCAGCATAGTATGTGCACTAGGAATCCATAGTAGCCATATTCATTCTACAGCTAAGAAAGACATACTGTTGAAAGTAAATTGCTTAGAAAGAAGTAACATAAGTGTTGAACATCAACCAACAACTATACTAAGCTGAGTGCATGACAAAAATTAAAACATGAGCAAACAGATAGGAAACTACTTTGTCTGCTTTGGCTACAAGAACAGTCACATAATGGAATTCTAGTGGTTGCGGGAACAGACAGTTGCCAAATTCATAACTATTTGCACAGAAAAGTAAAAACTAAGCTAAAGGATGGAATGCTCACCAAGTGGGCCCCCTTGGATGATTATCCCTTAAGACTAATGTAAACTCAAATGCAATGAACTTATAAATTTATTTTATTCATTAGAAAGAATGATTACAATAGAGCAACATAATTGTATTACTAAAAAACTAAGAATGCAAGTACAACATTAGATTAATCCACCTTCTAAGAAGGAGCATTCGAGTCTTATTTATAGAAGGAAAAACTACTAACTAACTACCTAGCAAGTTGGTCAACTCCAACATATTAGAAGGACGCCACTTTAGGGAAAGCATAGAAACTGGAAAGGATCTTATGCATGTGTGGAATCTGATTAAGCCAATTTTCCTTAATGTAGATCTAGCATAACAATAGCTCCTATATTCCCTCAACAAACTATTATGACCATTTACAAGGCAGTTACAATCTTCGATTTGAACTATGAATCTCCCTCCATTGAGAGTCTTCTCTCCATTGACCTTTGAATGATAACTGTGTTGACCTTAATGGAAAACGATCAGCTGGAAAAATCTTCCTCAAATTTGTAGGCTCTAATTATGTCTACATGACAACATTAGTACACACAACAATTGCATATCTATAACTATCTTAAAGTAACATTCATTAATCCACATGTAAAATTAACATAGAGAGTTCATATAGCATGCCAATGTCATTTAAAGGTTACAAAAATAAGCTCATTCCCAATGTCTATGGTTTTGAGGAAATAACATGAAAATGTCAGCATCCAAGTATCAAAGTTTAGGACAACTACAACAAATGGATAATAAACTCTATCAAAATTGAGCCATAAATTGGACTCATCAAGAGCCTTAAACCCATAGATAATCTTTAGCCCCACCTGAATATGATCAGCCAAGCGTCAGCAAACCAACTGCTTAGAACATCCATTTTTTATCCCAGAAAAACAGAGAGCATCGCTTGCATCAACTAGGCATCAGCAAACCAAATGCTCAAAATATTCATTTCAGATCTCAAAAAAATAGAGAACAAAATGGTGTAAAACACCAACGAGACCCTATTTCTCAACAAAACCAAAAAATTCCCACACCCCACCTCAATAGGGGCTTTGGGATACACAACAAAAAACTGCAAGAACTCAACTCCCTTGCAACACAAACTCATTTGGTACTAGAAAACCAACTCGTTCTCCACCTCTAAAAGAGAGAGCTCCCCTCTAATGGAGAGGGTGTCACAAACAACTAATCCACCACCAACTAAGATCTCCAACCCCCTCAACCTCCACCTCCATAGGAAAAGCATCCACCTCAATAGGATAAGCAACTGAGGAAACTGAAAACCATCACCTGCCATCTCCACCTCAAAAGGAGAGGAATCCACCTCCATAGGATCTGAGGAGAAAATAGTATAGCAACCAAACAAGTGACTATAGCATATTTTTAAAATGTGTTATTTTTATTTATTTAAGATTTATTTGATTTTTTTTAATATTATTTAATATTTTTATTTATTTAAGATTTATTTGATTTATTTAAATATTATTTAATAATTTTATTTTTTAACACAGTCACAATATGATGGTTTTTTATGTCATTATAAAATATCTATTATGGATGACATTAAACTATTATTATTTAGTGAATAACTATTTTATTATTGTGAATCACGTTGATCAATTTTAAAATTACCCAAACTTATATGATCATAAAATATACTCAAAGTTCTAAAATATTGAAATATTTTTTAGAGAATCCATAAACAAATTGATGGCAAAGGTTTGATGATTTTTTTATCGAATCTTGCAAAAAAATATATCTATAAGTTTGTCATGATTTTATGGATATAGTAGAAGGTGAGAAAATGAAAGAAAAAGCAAGGAACAAAGGAAAAATTGAATTCAAATTTTAATCCTACCATTATCTTTAATTAAGAAAAATTAGGAATGCAAATTTAAATTAGAAACAAAAGAACAATCCAAATTTAAGACAGAGTTGGAAATAAATTCTATTAGTTGGTGAATGAAAGGTTCAGATTAATTTATTAAGTGAATACCAATAAATATTTAAATTTGATTTGAATTTGGATAGATGGTAGTTGGGAATGAATGGTTAGGATTTTGTTCATTAGGTTGATGGCTAAGATTGAAGATTAGTTTGATTCAAGATTGATGATGGGGATTTTAAATTCTAATTTTATTTTTGGATGTGATATGATTTGTCTTATTAGCAGGGATTAGGATTTGGAACTTTAAGCTAATTAATCAAATAATAAGATTATTTAATTAATTAGTGGAAAGAGATGTAGGGAATTAAATAAATATGATTTACTTAATTAATTTCATGTTGAAAGGAATGTTAAAAACCTAAACTTATTTTATTAAATAAATATAATTTATCTAACTAATTAATGTTAGGATGACGTAAGTATAATTAGGATGGGGTAATTTTAGGTGTCTATAATTTTCCATTCTTTGAGTTGTCATTATGACTAGAAGAAGTAATGTTATTTCTAAGAAAGATAAGTATAGACACTTAGTAAGATACAACTAGTGGTAAGATGCCCTAGTCATTCAAAAGAATGGGGTTTCAGAAATGGTTTAATGATGGTCCTCTAAGAGAGTATGTGGATTGATATGACCATGGTGGTTTCTTGAAAGGATAAATAGGTTTGAAGGGATGAAGAATGGATGGAAGGGGTTTGAAGAGATATAATAAAAAGGGTAAAAGATATTTAGATGCATGAAGGTTGGGATTTCTAATGATGACTAAATATCGTTAGTAAAAGAAGATGAGATATGTGAAAAGTTATGATGAGGTGCAAAGGGATATGATGGGAATGGATGAGGAGAGGGATAATGATAATGAAATGATGTTTCATGACTAGGTATAATTTATGGGTGGTACATGCAAGGGAAATATTGAGATTCTAAATGTGTTGAGAAACTTCTTTATTGTAGCATTTGGTATTGTACATCATGATATAAGGGATCATGATGTTAATATCCTAAGTGTGTGAGGGATTTGTATCCAAGTAGGTATATTACTTGATGCGCCATGATATGGAATACCATGAAAAAATTGGTCATTAGGTTCCCCTAAGATCAAATCACAAATATAAGCCACAAAAGAAACACACACAATAAAGAAAGAAACCATACAAAAAGTGATAAAAGAAAAAATCAATAAGGTTTTTCTCATATAAATAATCAATCAAAGATTTATTGGTTTGATGATGTTGATAGTATGTATGATGTGGAAATGATATATCTCAAAAAAAATGTAAGGATTAGGAATGATACATCTTAATACCAATGTAATGGTTTAAAACTAAACAAGATTTGGATTTAAGAAAGACTAAGGATAGTATTTATGGTTGTTTTTAGATATGTGCTAGGATACCTAACTAGATTTGTCTAGATTATTTCTATGTTGTTGGTAGTGTTTTTAGATAACTAGGAGCATTTTATTTTGGAGTGGTTATTCAAATATATTGGATTTTGATTTCTTTATTGGATACTAGGTGTGGGATCACAATCTTGAAGGTTTGAGTATCTAGAATTTAGGATTGTAGATCTATGTCAAAATTAGATTTATTGCTTGGGATTGGCCAATGTTTGAATCATTTAGGAGACAACTCATTCTATCACATATGGCAATGAGGGTTGGGATTTAAAACAAGCATAGGGAGGGGATACAAGTTGTGGTTCTAAGGAATACATCACTTGGGAATGATGTGCCCAAATTTTTTGTGTTTTATTATTATGTTATGTTTGTTCATATCAAGGTATTTCCAAAAACATGTTTCAGTATCTTCTCCACTTTCTAATCAAGGTAAAAAGTGGGAATTATGATAAGTATGATGGCTTAGGGATGTGCATATGATGGATGGGAAAAATATGATGGTTGTTATGGATGGCTAGTTATTGTGAAGGATGAATGAGTTGAGTGGGTAGAAGAATCTTGCCCACAAGTGTAGGGTACACATACTCCAAGTATATTTACATATGATGCTAGAAAATATGTTCCATCATGGAACTTTTCCAAGGTGCCAAAGTAATGGTTTTCACCATTATATGTTTTTTTCTCATTACTTTGGTTTTCTATTTTTAATTTCTTTTGGATTTTTGGATTCAAGTATCTATGTCCATGGGAAAATGGTTTTTTTATTGGTTGATTTCATACTTCATTGATTTCTAAGTTGTGTTTTCCCATAGTTCAGCTAAGGAAAAGGGAGTGGGAGGTAGGTTGGTTGAAAAATGTATCTAGTAGTTATCTGAAATTTTAGATTAAAAAGATGTGGTGATAGAGTTATGTTGGATGACGGATTGGATTGGGTTAAGATATGAATGGAAGGATGGGATTATGGAGGTATGTGTAAATTCCATAAGAACAATGGAGATAAAGAACAAGAAGTTCACACACCATGTTATGTTTTAATATTGGCTCTTTTGTTGGATATAATGGTGACTTTTAGATTTTTAAATTTTGGGACTTGTTGGCTTAGGGTATCTCAAAATTTGAGATTCATGCATGTTGGGACTTTGTATTTTATATTGGTCATCCATGTTTTAAAATTTTGGGATCTAAATATTTTTTTTTGTTTGATAAAAGGCACATAGGCCTATATATATTATATATTATATAAAAGGAGAATTACATTTGTATTTGCAAAATGGGAAAAAATTCCATATGAGTTCTGAAACTGCTTACTATCTTAGACTACCTTTCTACAATATGACAATAATCCATACTAACTATATATGAAATATACAGTATTTATATATGCATTACACTGCATATTTATAATTGTCCTTGCATATAATAACTACCAGCTTCTTGAATCTACCATATCTGATTAGATAACTAACTGGAGAACACAAAACAAAAGTATTCACTGTGAGCTAAAAACTAATAATTTGCAATAATCGAACAGCTACTCCTCCATACAATCATCCCCATGAAACGAGTTTCCATCTTGACCTTCAGATGTCTCCTGCAAACTCCTTTCCTGAACAAAGAAGTCAAAACCAACTTGAGGCTCCTTTCCTTTGCATTATGTTTGAACAATTTGTGCCCTTGCTACAGCTGCATGTTGTTCACCAACTGAAGAACCAGCAACATTTCCATCTCCTCAAAAACTGGCGCAGACATTAGAGTGCCTTCATCTAAACTAGCAGAGACTAAATTCTGAGGTGGGTGAGAGTTGTGTTCACGAAGAAAAGAAATTGCATAATATTTCTCCTTGATGTCAAAGTTCATTATGACACACACTCACCTAGAATTCCTCCTTAATAATTTGGCTTGTTGGACTTTTTCTTGGATAAATTGCTTCGATTTGGATTTTTCAAATTTGGATTCTAAGAAGATTTGAAATTTTTGGAATTTTGGGATTATAGACCACTAGTTATTGGTTTTAAATTCATGGATTTTTGTTGTGGGGTCTGAAGACTAGATTTCAAAACCCAAATTAAATTTAGAATTTTTGGATTTTGGATGCTAGGATTCTCAATTTTTGGATTATAAATGAATATATTTTTAGGTTTTGTACTTTGGATTTCTTGTTATCTATACTTTTTGTGTGTGTGTATTTTATGTATTTTGATGGGTTCCTTTGGATTCAAAGACTTTTTATGGTTCAGTAGGTAAATATTATCTTAAGTTCCCATAAAGGTTGGCATAAATTCATCAAATTCAAATGGTTTATGACTTTATTTCTCTAGGTTGATATATAGGTGGTTGATGGTTAGAGTTGATGATAGGAACAAAAGGGTTGATAAAATGGTTGGTGTTAGGGATGACATGGTTGATAGAAGGGTTAGTGATGGGAGTGAAGAGGTAAATAAAAAAGTTAATGGTAATAGTTTATTTTTAGGTATGATGAGGGGACTTTATTTGATGTTGGGAGAAGTTACCCTACTAAGCATGGGAATACAATGAACATTCTTATTCTACTTATTAAGAGATTTGTATTCAAATGATTCCTTGAAGCCTTTAGTTTCTATAAACATGAATAGTTTCAAGGATTCCTTATTTAGTAAGGTCTAATCATTTACCTTGATAATCGTGATTTTACACATTCAAGAAATGGGGTATATGTTACTATACAAAAAAGACATTAATACATCATCATATAATTGATAACTATAGGATTTTTTATTTTCTCATTTACAAGAAAAAAACCAAACAAAAGCATTTTGTCCCAATGGATAGGATATTTACCCCTGGATGGGGTTGATGAGGATTGTTAGGATTATTCTTCTTGGTTAGGATGAATTGGATGAATGGGATCAGTGTGGATGCTTTGACCTTGAGTCGATATTGGACAAGTTTGATTATGTACTTATTTGGGTACATTTCACTTAAATTTGATGTCCCCTTAGTTAATTAGCTCCTAGATGTAATTTATCAACTTCAAGAATCAATAAGTGGTAGGTATTTATATTTTATGCTCAACTTAATGATCTTGGATTTTATGGAAATTATGGATCACATGAAAGGGGTATATTTCCTTTTCTTAGCATCTTGCATGGGTTGATTTGTGGGAATTGTGATGCTAGGGGGATTTTAGATTACTTCAACATGTTCATGTTTTAAATGGGTGTGTTACAACTCCTTTAATTTATGTTTTTATTATGATTCGTTACTATTATCTTTTGGATAACATCCTTCATAGTTAAGTTTGGCTGATTGGAATTATTGATTTTTTCTTAGACTTTGAAGGTTTGGGTGATAGAGGGCTTAATAAAAGAGATAAGGTTCCTAATTCTTTATTTGAGTTGTTGATGTGGTTCATTTCATCTTGGTTTTGATCATGCTTTTGGTATGAAGGACCCTCTTGGGCTAGAATGATTTCTTCTTGGTGAGTTTTAAAACATGGGTCATTTGAGTTAAGAATATTGTAGGTAGATGAATTAGGGCTTATAGGGGTTTATGGATAGGTTATGATTAATATTAATTGATTGAGGATTTTATGGTTTGATATTTGTAGGGATTGATGGGGTTTCTTTTTTCTTAGGATTTATATGGTTATATGGTGGATTAAATGGTTTAACATTTGCGTAGGGTAAGGGGTGGTTTGATAGACTAAGAATATGAATAATCTATATGGATGTAGTATTTTATATATTAGGATTATCCTTGCATTGATTTTTATTTGGAAGGTTTCTCCTAGATGTATATGTTCAAGGTCATAATTTAGGGGAAGCTTGGATCTTATGCTTATAATGGGGACCATGATTTATTTATTTGGCTGGTTAGACTTTACATAGATTTGAATTAAGTTTTACATGGTTTTAACACAAGAAAGAAGATAATGAGGACACACTAGAAACCTAGATTCCCAATAAAATTATTTGGTTTTGAAGGCTTATAAGTATACTTGGACCTAGTCATGAATAATATGTCATATTGATCTCAAGGAACTAGTCAAATTTCATCCTCAAGAGTGCACTAAGGCATGAGAGGAGAGAATACACAACCTACTATGTTGTTGTTAGAATTATTATGTGAGTAAATTCTTAGGGATAACCACCTACTGATCCACTACAAAGATTAAATGATTGAAGGGTTCACTATGATAGGTTTATACAAGGATTGCTAGGGTATTCATATGAGGCTTACATCTATAAAATCAAAGCATATATCTAATACATTGGTTTGAGAGAGTAAAACACTCTCTTTCCTCACTTAGCAAGATCAAAAAATTCTTCCTATCTTAGCTTGAATGACAAATACACTTCAAAGGGGAAGTTTTTTTACTCTCCTAATTTTTATACCCTATTAGAAAACATGGTTCTATAATTACACTTGGTGATGAAATACAAGCCAAGCCCACTTATAAAAGAAATTAAAAAATTAATTTGATTCTTATTTTGATCTTTAAGATCACCCTAAGGTATAAGGAGAGAGAATACACAAGGCCAAGTTTTAGGATACAAAAGTGGAAATGGTTTCTTTTGATCCTTAATATCAACTTGTAGAGTGAGAGGAGAGCACAAATGACCTATTACATTAACACACATGACAAATAAAAATCAAACATAACACAAAAATATGTTTATGCCTAAATAAAATAGGTGTGAAAGATGTTTCAAATTTTAGCATTCTACATATGAAAATATGATCACCATGGGTTTTTAGTTTCCAATCTTTCCTTGGACTCATAATTTTACTACATAAATGTGGTACGTAAAGTAAGTAAAATTAGAACCAATTTTATCAAAATGGTCAACATGTACTAAAGCATCATGTTGCAAGAAAGATGTCACAAGATCTAGTCTCCCCCATCCTCATGGTATTGGAGGGTGTGCCATGCCAGTGTCACCAATCACGTGAAAAAACTTTACCAAGTGCACTGCAACTTATAGGGGGCTACCCGATTCTTGCAGTCTAAAAAAAACATGTACTAAAAATGATAAAAATTAGTCAATTCCTAGAAATATGATGGAAATTTCAAAATAGCCAATGCATGCATTCAATGATTAAATAGATATATAACAAATAGAATCAATATTGAAATAGAAATGAATCACTATGAAATGGATGCATCAAAAACTATAATATAAATTTCAAAACTTGAACATATATTCCAATTCATTTTGAAGATGGATAGAAGTACAATTTTTTTATAAAACTAGCAATGAAAAAACTAAAAAACATAATTAGGAGAAAATGACTTGAAACAAAAGTCGGTTGATACACTGGGTTTTCCTATTCAATGCTTGGGATTTTGATGACGAGGACCTATGTGTTGCCATCGTGGCAAGGCTTTGGGGTACATTTGGTGGCGGGCTAGTTTGATGATTACCATAAAAAGTACTTATTCATGATCTTTGCAAATGAATGATGATATGTTAAGGGGATATATGAAGCTTACTTCCATTGACTTGCTTTTCTTTTCAACTTTGGAATGTGAAGGTTGGCAATAACTATCACGTGTGAAGTGGAGCTTGCACATTGATCACAAGTTGGATTTCATAGGGCACGTTAATTTTGGAGTGAGTTAAATTATGGCAAGGACATGTCATTACCACTCCACATACTTCCTGTCATTACAGTTTTCTATAGGAAATTTTAAATTCCTTAAAGCATTGGTAGTTTGCATTGGTCGGTGAGGTAGTGTAGGTGCAAAGTATTTGAAAATAATGGAGTGATCCAAGTTTGTGGTCCACATGTTCAAAAAACCCTAATGAGTATTGGGGCAGATAGTCCCATTCAACTAAATAGTAATGTTAGGAAAATGAAATTTTGAGGGCCTATCACTTATCAGCAGTTGAAGTGGATGCTCAAGAAGCACAACCCTCTCATCCTAGCTGCAACAAAGATGGTGTTGGGAAAGGGGTTCATGTCGAATGCAGAGTCTTTTTTGTGTGGGCACAAACATCACCTCACATTTTTTGGTTGTGGTGTTGGATATTAGGTCGAAGAAGAAGGTGATGGCTCAGGCTTTGATGAAGAAAATGTTTAAGGCATATTTGTTGGTTGAGCTTGAAGAAACCTTGTACACTACCTCACCTAGAATAGGGGTTCCATACCCGCAGGACCTTCATTTGGATCATGTTCCTTAGGAAGTAGTTAAATATTATCCCTTCATTCTTGACCTCAAAGGGAAGGCTCTGATTGAGCACAAACAAATGGTTGTTGTTGGTGTGGGTTACCTGATGAAGGAAATGAAGCTTCCCATTGTTTTGAATGTCACTTTGATTCCAAATTTTAGGGGCTTCACGCATGAGAACATGGATACTTGGGTGGTAAGGGTTGCTTTGCTTTAGTGAGTCTATAATTAAAGTTCTAAATTTCATATTGATAGGGGAATAGTCTAGTTAATTTAGAAGATAGTAGTATGTATGTTAGTTTGTAGTTAATGTTTGGTGGGGTTGGCAGTGTTTGTTTTGTTCGGTTACAGTGGGGTGGAAATTTATAGCAAACTATATCTGAATCTTGGGTCTTCCTGCATAGCAAAAAATATATAATTTCATTTTGATATTAATATATTGACTCATTAAAAATTAAAAAAATGACCTGCAACAAAAATGGTTAGGGCTAGAGAGAGTAGATTCCCTCAAACACAAAGAGATTAAAAATGAACCACAAAAATATTGCAAGAAAATGTAAGAGAAATAAAATGAAAGGATTTATTATAAAAGATAAAAATGGCACATACTCAGCATATGCACTGTAATGTCATCCATAGATTTAACTCAAATAAATACACATAATACTCATTACCACACATATAAAAAGACATGTGTTCAATGTATAAAAAAAAGATAAGGAATTATATTGAATGAATAAAGTTTGGTGTACATGTGTAGAATTGCATGGAAGAACATATGGGAACATTTCCCTTACAATAGACCACATGGTTGAGTACAAAATTATACAAATGTGACATAACATGGAACTCCCTGACAGGATTATTTCAATGCTTGACTCCTTCGACTTCAACAAGGGTGAGAACATTATTGGAGCATGTTTCCACCCTAGCACAAAGTGAATCACTTCCCCATAATTCTTCCTGAAAGAATAATTCCCAACCCAACACAAGGAAAACTAGAAATGCAAAATTGATTGGAGTAATGGAATTTCAAGTGACAAACTACAACTAAGATGTCAAGAATGCCACACATATCAAGGTACACACTAAAATCCACTTATCAATCATATTAGTTTACAAGCAAAACATCTTCAAATTTCATCAAGCACCATCCTTGCATATGAAATAAATGTAATTCCATCATTTTCATGAAATTCCCACAAGCACATGCAATAGATGGATTTCAACCCTCGCTATTTATGGGTATATAGAGAATTCAACAATAAACGTATATGCAATACACAAACAAATAAGGGGAAACACATGTTTATATTTAGGAATGCAACCATGTATTCATTTCCATTCCACACGTGCATCATGGTATCTAGTCTTTAAACACAAGTAATACACCAAAAACATCATCATACTTGATGTTTGTGCACCTTCTTAGTCAGTCGAGAAGGCTACGCACCAGTTGTTCTTTAATGATACTTGCTCCATCATTTCGTAAAGCAACAAGGTAAATAATTACAAGAACAAGTACACTAACATGATAACTTGTCTATACGCATGCAAACCTTTCAATAATATTTTCATGACTGCATATCAAGAAATGAAATGGATCTATTATTAGAACATGCAAGTAAAAACATGGAAGTACATAAAATGTAATATTTGATAAACAAGGTGTATCACATGTATGTATTTTAAGGTACATATATTTATATATAATTATGCATACACATTCTTATAAAATCTAGCACTCATATGATCCATAGATTTAATAATGTAATCATGCACACATATCCATTTCACCCACTTCATAGTATAAGAGAAGTTCACACTTAACTTTCAAGCATGCTTTTTAAATCTTGTTATTTAGACTTTGTTAACTTTCCTAACAAGCTAATATGCAGACTATGCATCATGAAATTAATATATAAGCTTTTCTTGCAACCTATTCTATCATATCCGGGCTAAGCTACCTAGCATCAAGCTCTTTAACCAATTTCATATACTTACCTCTAATCATTATTGAAATCTGATAACCTTTGACAATCATTGCTGGGAACTTTTGATTCTTTCCTCTACAAGCCAATGAATGTCAAAGGATATTCTAAAAAATACTAGAAATCTTCTTATGATAGCCAATGAATACATCTTATATCAATTTTCTTTCATTTATGTCTATTTGATTCTAATGAATACACAAAGAACTATTGTATGTGTATACATTCTTTAAAAAAGAAGATCCATTTTACTTACAAATTTCCATATTCAAAAAGATGTCAAACTTTATCAAATGCACAATTAGATTCAAATGAATATAAAAGTCAAACTTGTGCAGCCCCTAGACTTTTGTATGAATTTGAAATTCAACCAGAATGTCACAAGGCCATTTTACATAGAAATAAATTGCAATCGACAACATAATTAATCTATGTTCAATCAAAATCAAACATTCCATTCTAAGTTACTTCTCTAGAGAAATCACAAGATTATTCTTAATTTTTTTGTTCTATATGAACGTTCTGTTTCATTTACACCATATTTCATTGTTTGTTCCAGTAAAATAAAACATCAATAGGTGAAACAATTTTAGTACAGAATTGGTATTTTCCATTGCAAGCATTTTGAAACGATATCATTTTACACTTTAGATCGATATAGGTGTTATTATGTTTAAAAATAGAGTATATTTGAAAGTAAACTTTAATTAGAACAATACATATCACTCGGTTTAAATTTGTTCTTCAAATAAAACTTAATATCAAAGAATGATAAGCTTATATATGATTTAGTTTTATACATCATTTTAGAAGTTTAATATTGTTTAGAACAATATGTTGAACATCATTAGATATTATTTTTTAATCATCCTTTAAAAAACTTGATTACCAAGTTTGGAACTATATCGATGGGTTAAATTTTAAGTAGGTTAGCATGATTAGATTAATAATAAATGAAACCCAAAGAACTATCAAGTACAACGAAAGCTAAAACAAATAAAATGATTATACCATATCGCCGGCGAAGCTTCCATGATTCACCTCCATAGCACCTTTTAACTTGTTGCAAATGTTTCCCTCAGATCGAGTGTTTGAGCAATCTTTGACTATGCCAATGTACTAAACAAACTTTGAAGGATTTGATGACTATGCCTATGACTATGACCAATGACTATGCCAAGAAATTCCTAAGACTTAATGAAATCAAGTACGAAAATAAATGTTGTGACATATAAGCATGAGCGTGAGTAGTCGAAAATGTGAGAAAAACTGGCATTTTATAGAAAATGCAATTTTGGATGGACGTGTAATGCCCCGCCAAGCAACCCCAAAGGATACTAATACATCTAACATTTATGGCATCAATTTTTTTTTTAAAGTACTAACATACATCATAATAATCATATATCACATGAAATGAAACTAAACATGAACTACATATAACAAATCCCTCAGGTTTACATGACTGCATTACTTTTCACAACAACATCATTACATCACATGGAAGGTAAGTATACACCAGTAACCATAAGATAACATGAACATGGACAATACATTAATCAAGGATTACAATATTACAATGTCGTTTCCCAGCATGAATGGGAAAGATACAATAAAATGGAATGATACATTTGAAATGAAGGAGTACAAAGCTGCAATACTAGATCCAACTCTGGTTCAACTCGGGAGTCACTACAAGGTACAATTTTGCTCTTCACGATCGACGACTGGGGACCCAATGGGGTGCATAGCATGTTCCACCCAACCACGTGGACCCTAAGGCCCACCCCCCATGCTAAGAGATGACAAGAAGGACCCCAACGATAACCATCATACAGAACAAGGATACAAGACTTCACAACAAGAACCACAATAACATAAGGCAATCTCCAAGACAAGATATAACCAACACAAGATGTGCCCAATATAAGAAATAACCAATAAAGCATCAACATACAAATGCCAACATGTGCTTCCAGAGGCCCAAGAATAACTTAGAGGGAAACAAAGCATACATGGTTGTTAAAGGGTGGAGTGTCATCGCAATGTTGCATGGGTTACCCTGGCGAATCTTCCTAGGCCCCGGCCCCCAACTTGGGTTACCCTGGAGACCTCTTACGAAACCCGGCCCCACATGCAATCCAATGCGGAATCGATTATCTTTCATAAAGACAAGATAATGATCTTTCCATTCCATGCCTTCTCAACTCATCTCAAGCCCATACAAGCACTTGAGCCATGAGTGAGGCATTCACTTATATCTTGTTAATGTGTGATTCTATCCAAAACCCCTAATTAAATATTAACGTTTTCACTTGATTAATAAACTTCCAATGAGTTACCCTGGGACCTCTTCCAGGTCTCGGCCCCCGTTGAAAGCCACTCCCCCTATGAGCAACAAAACTCAAAAGACACTATCAGGGTAAGCCCCCATGCACAACATATAAAGCCACATAATAAATTGCATTAAGCAAGGCATACACCATCCTACACAAAATCTTCATAACGAAACTATTTTCAAGTGCAAGGCTAAACCCATAACATCAAATAGATCATACGAGCAATAGTTCACAAAGAACCAAAAGTGAAGGCCAATAATAAAGCAACACCTTTCTTTCCCTTTCTCTGGAAGACTGATAAATCACTAAAACAAGGGTTTCCCAACAATGTGGCAACAAAACTTGATCTCAAAATCAACATCAAACTCAAAGCCAAAAACAACCTCCATAAATAAATTCATCATAAACTCCAAAATTACACACAAAATTCTCCACAAGAATACACTCAAACATTCCAAATTTTCCAATTTACCAACATGATATGTCATGCAACAACTATTCCAATAATGGAATAAAGACATACATGATAAGTTAACCTGTCATATATTAAGTAACTACAAGAGAATCAATTCTCATAAGGAAATTACTTTCGAATTCATCCTTGAAAATAGATACTTTTGAAACCTATCTAAGCACAAATTAAAGTATATCAATAGAGAAATATATCATATTATCTAGTAGCTAACCTTATGATAAGGGTGGTATTTCTACCCTACTCTAGGTTTTAATCCAAGCCTACTAAACTTTCTTTTATTTAATAATCACTAAATAACCATCTTTAATGAACAATCATAGGTACATGAATGTGGTATAAGAAGTTAGATATCTTTAACTTGGTTTAACCATAAATGAAGACAGTAGTTTTATTTTCAAGTGTAGCAACTGCGATAGATTGTCAATAAAATAAAGAAGTTATGCAAATATTTAAACTCTTTATTAAGTTCAAGTATTGCGCCTGAGACTACATGACGACGGAATCAGAGAGATTATTTAATTTACTACACCTTTGCAGTCTAAAAGTTGCAGCTGTGATAAGTTACCAAAGGTTTCAGGGAGGCTATTTAATTATGTACAATACCTCAACTCTAAATGTTGTAACTGTGACAGGTTGCCAAGTATATTAGAAGGTGAATATTGGAATTTGGATATACCGCCATCCACATGCATTTTATCATTATTTTCAAGTGTTGCAACTTAGACAGGTTGACAAAGAGACCAGAGAGATTATTTAAACCTTTAGACTTCCTATTATGTTCAAGTACTACGGCTGAAACAGGTTGTCAACGAAATCAAAGAGTTTATTTAAATCTATACACTCTACCATGTTCAAGTGCGCCGCTGTGACAGGTTGCAAATGAAATCAGGGCGATTATTTGAACCTTTACAGCATTCTATTTTCAAGTACAGCAGATGTGATAGGTTGCCAACAAAACAGGAAGGCTATTTATACCTCTACAGTCTTCTATATTTAAGTGTTGTTGTTGTGACAGGATGCAAACGGTTACAGGGACATTAATTAAACTTAAATACCCTCCAAAGTCTATACGTTGCAGCAGAGATAGTTTGTCAATGGTTGCAGGGAGATTATTTGATTTCAATCACCCAACAAAGACGGGAGAATTGTTTCCCAGATTGCCTCAAAGAGATGTCAACTTATGGAATGATACACAAGGATAACAACGTGGGCACATAATGGGTTTATAATGTATCACTCAGGTTTAGAATTTGCAGTTGCAGATTGGTAACTCCAAAGCACATAAATATTCATCACTCCTAGCTGACACTGTGGTTGCTAAGAACAAGGGCCTGAAATGCAACAGGGATTCACTCCAAAGTATACACTAATGTTGCATACCCACCTAACGACACTGATGAAGACGAGGGAGAGTAACAAATACCCAAGACTGCGGTAAATGAAGGGGAATTCAAGTATCTCCAAGGAAACCGTCGATCTGATAATCAGGAGATTATTAAAGAAGAGTAGCGTCGATGTCCCCCAGCAGAATGCGCAAGGAAATAGAATGGAGAGGCTGTAGAAAGATTGACTTCAGGGTTAATGATACGTTGTGAAGGAAAGTGTCACAGCCTTTACTAGCATAACCTCTGCTCATGTTGCCTCGCAGCTCAGACAAGGTGTAGATATCCATCGAAGTAAAAGAAAAGGTACATAAACTTTGTCAGATGATGCAGGTTGCAAGTGACCTGGCAGGCCTGAATGCAAAATGGAGAAGCATAGAAAAGGCACATGAACATTTTGACAGAATGCCTCCAAGAAATGTTGATCACATGTTATACGAGGTCTGAGGATATGCACAAAATGGATTTTGTTGAAATGGTTTTAGAATCTTTTGAAAGAATGCAACTAGACTCTACAACCTTGACCAGACAGCTTGTGCCCTTAGGAGTTCTGGAATAGGGTAAAGAAATCTACCTAAGCAGAGAGGATATATGAATTTCAATATACGTTGTAATTACTACTGCTCTACTAGGCATGCATATAAAAAGAGGAATCACATGTTTGGCAGAATGCCTCGAAAGAAATTTGGTGTGTACAAAAGAACTAGAAATCAATTTAGATACCCATAAAAATTGAAATCGACATCATTTCACTAAGCATAAGGGATGTATGAATTTGAACAGATGTGGTAATTGTTTAAACATACCTGAAATCATTGATTAGCTTGTATGATAGCAGGAAGAAGGAAATGCAAGTCGAAAACTAAACTCCAAAAATGCTCTCTTGATATCTTTCACTTCCATTGTTTCGTGCAATGGAAAGCTTGCTGACCCCTCTGCCATCTTCAATCACCATTCAAGATGAAACCTCGGCCTGCTACCTCTGCTCAACCTGCTCGTTATTTCTAATGAAAAGGAACCAGATTCAGATTACACTCCCTCTTCCCCAAACTATGAGTTAATCATGCATTCAAAAGAAAATCGTAGACTTTCGGTTACAGAGGATTTTTTGCATGCAATCATAATAATTTCTCCAATTGAAAGCTCCACTACTTCCCACGTTTTTCTCCATTAAGAGTGTAACCGCCATGAACTTCATTACCCACTTCAGTTATCCATAACTTTATTAATTTTTGTCTTCATATTAAAATTATATTTTGAATAATTTGTTTATTCTTATTTTATTATAACTTCTAATAATAAGCAAGTATTTATTATTTCCTTATTAAATCATGAACTTAATTTGTTTTAAATTATTTAGTACCAGATTTTAATTAATCAGCCAATTAAACAAAACCATTCAAACTATTACAACCAACAACAAACTCACAAACAACCCCATACTTAAACACCCAGAAGGGCCAATACGAAGGGCACTACAAGATGGACGAGATTGAAAGTTGACGAAAGCCTAAAATCAGTGGACGAGATTCCATGTGACAATTAATCAAAAAGATAATTTTTTTCAAAAATCAAGAAGATAAAGACTGCTTGATTTATGAGATTTGAAAAATCAAGAAGATAAGAGTTGGACTGAAAAGCAGATTTGGAAAATCAAGAATTTGCTCAATTACTTGATTTTTGGAAGAAGATTACCATTTTGAATTAAATAAATTCAAAATATGGATTTTGTGTGACAATAAATAATCGATTTTCAGATTATTTACCAAAATGAAGTGACAGTCAAGAATGTGAAATCATTTAGAATGATTAATTTATTTAAAATGAGAGAAATGTTAAATTTAGCAATTAAATAATTTAAAGATAATTATTTAATTTAGGGGATAATGACCGATAATTAAATAAATTAATAAATTCATTTAATTATGAGAATTAATGACATATTTATATAAATTTATTTAATAATCAAGAAGACATAAATGAATAAAGGTAATTAAATAAATTATGAAATTTATTTAATTGTAAGAGGACAATAGACCCTTAGTGACGTATGGAATAAATAAATATAATTTATTTATTTAATAATCATAAAGAATAAAAGAGATATGAATTAATTAAATAATAATGTATTATTTAATTAATAGTAGGAAGTTAACCAAGGACATAATTAAATGTCATAATTATGTTAGGACGAAAGTGGTAAAATAGAGCTTGCAGGCCTAGGTCATTTTTATGTGTCTGCATTTTGCCCCTCTTTGTCATTATGTAGCATGTCGCATTGTGACAAAGAAAATAAGTTAAAGTCATGCCTCAATGAAAGTACAGAGTATCGATGCCCCATCAGGAAAATTTTGAATTTTGTGTCAACGGCAAATTGGAAAGTGTCCTGATAAATCAATTTAATGACTAGAAAGACAATGGCGCAGACAGTTTTGGATTCTGACATGTTTAGAGCAACCAAAGTTGTGGTCAAAGCTAGTCAAAAGGGCCTCCAGTAATAACAGAGTTGACAAATGTCATTTTAACTTTATAAATAGGTTGACAAAGGGGTAAAAGTCAATTCATTTTCACTATTCACCTTAGCCAATTTGAGAGTGACGAGCGAAGAGGACTTCTATGAGGATGGTGATTCTAGTGATCGAGCATCACGGTGAGATCGTGCAGACCTTCAGGAGACTAGAGGGCTCAGAGCCAGTGGTATGTACCTCTAACCCACCTTTTTATTTTATCTTTTTGCATACAAAATTTAGGTTTTTAGGGTCAACAATGAATGCATTACGATGCATATGCATGTGCGTAAGCTGCATTTTCCTTCACATTCGACGCATTTGATGCGTCGCGATGCAAGTGCAAGGGATAATTGGGTCAGGCTAAGGACGTGTAATGCATTTGCTAAAACGTACGACGTATTCGCAATATCGTGCTGCATTCAAGAACTATAACGCTGTATATGTCATTTTGTGATGCATTCGTTAGTTTCAACGACGCATTTGAATGAAGTGACGCATGTGCCATAGAGCATGACACAAATTCTCTAATGCGACGCAATGGAGGGACAAAACGACGCAATCGATGTGTCGCGATGCAAGTGAAGGACAGAACGACGCAACCGCTTTTCTGCGACACATATGAAGTCAACAGGATGCATTTGACTTTGACTTTGACCAAGGCTGATTTTGATGCTTTTCAAACTTTTAATGTTTTTGAGTTATAATGATGATAATGACAATTGTCCATAAGTTGTCGACGCGTTGTTTGATCATGTGCAAAGATAGCTAGCACCTATCTATATGCGAGAGAGCAGGTCATTGACCTTCTGGTTCCAAGACCAGCTGAGTCTGTGAGAACAACGACGATTGATGCAGCTAGGTTTGTATTAAGTTGCCTATATGCAAGTTATTCGAGTGAATAGGGGACTATTGATTGCATTGTGCAAGAGGTGGCACTCTGAGACATGCTCGTTCCATTTGCCGACAAGAGAGGCTATTGTGACGTTGGAGGATGTCTAACGTATTCTTCGTTTGCCGATTCGAGGAGAGAGGATCGTCTATGACCCTTAGCATGGCTATTAGACCTTCATGACCTACTACCATGATCAAGGTGCAAGACTCGGCATTAAGAGATATGAGATCCACTGGAAGTTTATGGTGAAGCGTTATGCCTGGTTTGATGCATTTTTTGCCACATTGATCGGCGGGATACTAATTCTTGACCGTCGCGGTCATGGGTTTCCCATTGGTTGGGATGATGTGCTAGTGGGCATGAGGCTGGGCAGGACTGTTTATGCATGAGGGTCATGTTTGTTAGGTATGCTCTACTATCAGTTTCACGAGGTGGCCAACAAGAGGGAATAGAGCATTGGGTGCAATACGACACTGTTGATGATATGGGCTTGGGAGTATGTGGCAATATTTTGACCTCCTATCCAGAGACCATAGCTTGTAGAGGGGATTCCTTATGCTTATTACTATGTCAATGCCTTATAGCAGACGAGGGTCAAAGAGACAGGTTGGTGGCACCATTGGATTGACACCATGGTTGCATTCATTTGGAGGCCCTACAAAGACTGCCAGCAGTGGGATGATGAGGATGACTACCTCAGCTTTTGGAAACAGTACCATTATTTGATTGGTAGGATAGTGCAGAGTCAGCTCATTATAGAGATGTACCTACCACAGCATGTACTGAGACAGTTTGGGGAGCAACAGGGTGTACTAGTAGGCACAGCCGAGTATGCCAGATCCTCGAGGGAGAGAGCCTGAGGTTCACCTATTTCTATACCATTTGTCGAGCAGCAGATTGATGGGCTAGTAGCTTAGCAATGGGGATGGATAGTGGGGATGGAGAGGTGGAGTTGCAGATCCAAGGACTACCGCTGACTATGACTTGTGGTTGCAAGCGCATCGACCAGTGTCGTTGACAGATCCAGATGGGCCATCACTAATTGATAGGAGGTCAGTTATACCACGTGTACCACGATCCAAGCAAGGGGGCAGAGGTGGTGACATAGGTAGAGGGAGAGATGGCGGCAGGGACGGGGGTCAGGGTGGAGGGAGAGATGGGGGCAAAGACAGAGGCAGAGGCAGAGATGGAGGTAGGGATGGAGGCAAGGGTGGAGATGACGGGGATGACGGAGGGGATCGCTGGAGATGGAGGAGAGATGGCAGGAGGCAGGGAAGGAGGGTGAGACATCGTGTAGCGAGAGGGGCATTAGATGCCATCCCAGAGGTAGGAAAGGAGGAGGAGAGAGAGGGGGAGGAGGGGCCCAGGCAGGAGCTCGAGGATATAGGTCACAAGCACATGGCCGAGGAGGAGCATGTGGTAGAGGAGGCCAAGCAAGATCAGGAGGTCGGGGAGGAGGAGAGACAAGAGCATGAGGAGGAGAGGCGAGGGGAGTAGGAGATTGGAGAGGAGGCAGTTCGACAAGAGGCCGAGGTGGAGGTTGATATGCCCCAGGATGAGGGAGTCAATGGAAAAGAGGTTGCAGAGGAGGAGGATGATGATGGAGATGATGATGATGTTATGGATGAGACTGAGAGGCTCCTAAGATGGAGGATGGTGGAGGGAGATGAAGAGATACCATCCAGCTCGGCATTGCCCCCCGACACCACGACAGACCAGAGGGTGGTAGACCTACAGAGGAAACTGGATGAGAGTTCCGCACAGGTCAAAGCACTGCAGTCAGAGCTAGAGGTGACTTGGGTAGAGCAGGATTAGGCAGTCATCCACCAGCAGGAGGCAGCGTAGTGGTGTATAGAGTTTGCATGACTGTGTACAGGACCATCGGCAGATTTGGCACGGGAGTTTGGCAGGGTCAGTGTACGGCTTGGGTGATATAGGTAGTTATATGAGCAGGTTGTACTAGCCGAGATGAGAGATCCCACCCTGACCAGGACACAAATGAGGATAGGCGGCAGTAGCAGGTCAAGGAGTGGCAGTGGCAATGGCAGTGGCAGTCAGAGCAATGCAGGGGGCTCGACCTCTTCAGGGCATACTTTGAGTCATAGGTCTCATCACAAACACTCCTCCAGTCACAAGTTAGGGCACTCCCATGGGTCATTAGGTTCAAGCCATAGATCAGTACCTGGTCCACCTCCAGTGATAGATCCTTCGGCTTCACAGAGTCAGGCTGCAGTGTCATCCCAGATGCATGTTACCATGGAGATGATGTCATCAATGTCAATTCCATTGATTTCACAGATAGAGGTTGCTACAGGTCCACCTATTACCTCAATGCCAGGCACAGGTCCTCAGTCGCCACACTCTTCACCACGAGGGGATGAGGAGAGCATTTCATAGGGCCATCTTTATTGTATTTGGCTTCATATTTCCGACTTTGTGTTATGACACATTTTGTATTGACTATCAAGCCTACGAGCTCTATTTTTAGGATATCTCTTGACTTTATCCTGTGACATTATATTTTTTAAGATGATGCTATATGATGCAGTTTTGATGTGGCCTACATTTGTGTTATGTGATGTTATTTGATTTATGCATTATGATGTATGTAATGTGGTGCCTATGTGGATTTATGCATTTGTGATGGATGATGGTATTATTTAAATGTCTTGTCATGTATGTTATTGAGACCCAAATTATTATATACAATAATATAATATATATCTATCTTAAAAAATTAATAATTTTAAATAATTTTGTTTTTAATTATAAATATATTAAATATGAGTAAATTAATTAAAGAATAAGATTGTTAAAAATAATGTCATTAATGATACATCATGATGATTAAAATTTTGCATTGTTGATATTGTCATTAAGGTTCAAATTTGTGTCGGGTCAATGTGGTCATGGGCCTTCCATTCTGGTAGGGCCTCTACTAGACCATTGTGCTTGTGGGCTTAAAAGCCCACGAGGCCAATAGACTCGCAGGTTTGAACCACCGAGATTAATGAAGCACATTCATGTCAAGAGATGAGGTCCCTATGTTGTGGGCTTAAAAACCTCTCACCGAACCAGTAGACTCGTGGGTTTGAACCACCGGTTTAATGCAGTGCATTCATGTTAGAGATGAGGTCTCCATATTGTAACCTCACCAATCCAGATTCATAATTATGATAAAAAAATATTAAACTATCAAAAAAATCAGATGACAACTACAAATAAATAAAAAATGTTTAGCTTTGAATTCAACGCCCTATTTTCCACTGTAGAATTAATAATAATTATTAAGCGTCTATGTCCTAGCATGGTCCCTATCAAGCTCTATGTTCCCAACATGTATAATTTCCTGTCAGAAGCAGTTCTGTTCTTGTGCAGGCTTGCAGCCCATCATTCCCTCAACCTCCAGATCATCACATTATTCTTCTCAACGTTTTCATGTGCTTGTTATCATAGCGACGATTATAAGCCGTCTTTAGATAAACAATCAATTCATTTAAGAAAAACTAATGCAATTATACATCACCCAGGTCCTTCTGGTCCAGCATTGCCATGCCTGCAACATCATTCATTGCAGAGGCCAATTATGAACCACAAATACAAATACAACACGCGTATTCCATTAAAAGGAGACCTGGCCATCTTATCAACCACAAATACAAAACGCGTATTCCTTGCTGGATTATGCCTTGCTCATAAATTCCCGAAGTGTACAACTGGTGAAACAGAAAGTTCAACTCCATTAACAAAGCTACTGTCGGGTTTTCTGGCCATTATTTTTCAATTCAGCGTTGTTGGGTAGAATTCTTACACTTTACAAATAAAAACCCAGCATTATGTTCCCGTAAATGAATGCTGCTTTTCTGTCGAATTAATATATGTTTTGAGGGATGTTTCTTTACACAGTGGAGATCAACTGTAATCATGGTGGGAAGATATGCGACAAATCAGCTGATTAAGTTTATTAAGAATCGACCCAAAAAGCATTCAACTTGATTATCTTTACGAGTCGGTGACCTGTGTTCAGTGCTGACTGTATATATTCCATAATTCTACTGGAGCAATTTCTGCAAATCTTTCTCATTTTCATTGTATGTTCTAGAGGCTGCATAGCTTTCTGTGCTCGACATGTGCTTCTATATATAGAAATCTTACTTTTGAAGATGGATTAAACAAAGAAAATATGATTGAGAGACAAGATTGCCTTAATGAAGACTGGGTCTATGGAGTGGAAGAGGTTATCATTCATGTGCCTGTACAATTTAAGAAAAAAAAGAAAAGAGAAGCAGTTCTCGATATTGCCGTCAAAAGATGTTTTCTATTAAATATCCGTGGCTGCCTCACCTAATTAAGAGCGGGGACAGAAAGAATTTTACTCTTGCAACTCTCAGAGCAATTTCACCGATTTAATGGTACATGCACATGTAAATACATACAATCTTGGGTCGATTTTATTTCAACTAAAGTTGAAATAAACTGGTGCCAAACAAAGGTAGTCATTGTCTAGGATGTCAGCACATGACACGGGTATCAAAGAAGTCATTGTGCTGTCATCTGGACAATTGAATATCAAAGAATTTTTCGTGAAAAATAAATCTGATCTGCATAGAAACAAAACAAGAAAATACCAGGGAGATGCCAGATAAAAACATGACTGAAAATGATAAAGATTTAATTAATTTATTCAATGAGAATGAAGAAATGGAAAAGAAAAAGAAAAGGAAGATACTACATATTTTTATTTGAAGAACTGTAAAGTAGAAGAAAATTGTTGAGGTTGTTCGGGGGTTTATCTTCATGTCAAGCGTCTATTCTAGTATTTCTACCTTTATATCGACCAATGATAGAGAAAGGCAAATAGTGTGTGAATATTCATATGTTCACATCCCATGTCATCCAAAATAAATTAAAATTATTATTATATATGGGTCGATATCTTTGAGGAATCATCCATCTTCGAGTAGACGCCTCCTTTAGAAGGATTGCCCCTCTTGGGTGAAGTGGCATAAGAGGGATATAAAAGGAAGATGTGTGGAGGTAAAATAAAGAAAGCAATTAATGTAATACCTTTCTAATTCAAGCAGATTTTTTTAAGGATAAATTATATGTGAAAAAGTTGCAAGCAGATTTTATGAAGGAGATCCAAATGATCATCATATATTGAACAAACAATATTCAAGAAGGAGAAAATTTGGTTTATATGAAGGTTGGTGCCTCTCAATAGAAGAGATTGGTGTCTCTTGCTAAGTTGGTGCTTAGTAGTGTGGATTGTTGTCTTCAATGGGTTGGTGCCTACAAAGATTTGTAAGAGAATTTTTATTTTTGTGGTTGGATTTGGACAGTAGATCCAAGAAGTCATTCTTTGTGGTTTTATCTTGAAATGGTTTCCATGTAAATCTTGTGTTTCCTAGTTGTTAGATCTTATGTGATTGTCTTGTTGTGGTTGTCGATTTTTATTAATAAGTAAAAGATTGTCTTACCCTCTCGTCCCCCCCTCCCCACCACCTCAATATACGTGTGTGCTCGTCAAAGAGTTATGATTGTGTAATGGTGAAATGTAAAATGAAAGGTAAAAGGGATGTGAGGATTTCAAAGTGCTCAGGAACATAACAAGAAAGTCACAATAACAATGAAAGAAATATAAAAGATAATAGCAATGGAATGAGAACAAGTGAATTATGAATGGTTTCACCTTCCATGAAGACCAAAAGGATGAATATCCTAGCACTCTCTAGTTGTATGTCTCGAATATACATCGTGGTAGCATGTTACTAACATTTCTAATGTGGGCCTTTGTTAAGTATGCCTTCACCTATCATGTATGGAAATAGTGCATAATGCTCGTATGCATGATGATGTGTATGATGGATATTTTTACTATTGTGTAGAGTGTTAAGGAGTATACATGTTTGTGTGAGGTTCTTTTTGTGTGGAGCAATTAGAAATATGTACCTACTAATATAATGCGCACTATTGGGGTGTGTACAAAGTCCTTGTCAATCTAGAGCTACTTGTCATACAAGGGGAGACACTTTAAATTTTGTATAAAAGATGCAATAAAGATGCTTTGTTAGTGTTCGAGAATATAGAACCTTCTCTATTTTGCACTACAACTATTGAACAACCCAAACCAGTATTGTGTAGTCTCACCTCCGCTTAGAGGGGATTGATGATGCCTTGGTCATTCTTACCAAGGCCTCTAGGTCTTCATAGGCCATTTTCATTAGTATCTTGAACCAATTCATTTGGTGTATTTCTTACAGCTATCAAACAAGTTTATGGAATTAGACTATGGGGAATGGCAAGGAATTACTGCATTTTTATATTTCATTGTTTGTGCATCATGAGTATCAACTTGACTTAGTGTCATGTTTTTGTTTTATTGATTAGGTGTTTGGAACTATGTGCACTAATTATTTTGTGGAAAGCTCCCACTATAGCTTCTATAAGGACTGTATGCATCTATATTTAGCTTGAGAAATATCTTTTACAATAGAGTCAACAACTTGAGTGTTCTGTTCCATAACATATGTTAGTCCCTCTAATGGTAAGATTGAATTTTTAATCCTTTGACTAGAGGGAATCCTATAGCTATTGATTTTGTTTTTGGAGATGTTGGAACTCCTTGATAAAATACATTTTCTTATCTAGGGATATTGAGAGACTATTTCACCTAGGAGTTATGTGCTTGTTTTCTCCCCTTACCCATCATAGCAGCTCATTGAAGATATGAGCACATGTCTAATACTAATTCTTTGACTAATAATAACTAGTATCATAAATTTACATGACTAATCAATCAAAATATTAAATAATATCTAAATAAACTATCTATCCCTTAATGATTTCATTTCTGTATTTCAATTGCCTAGATCTAAATCTTTATTTGATTCTCAACCCCTTATCATATAAGTTTAATATGATTAGCATTAGTCTTAGATCCCCTTAGTTTTGTTGAGGGTAAGCATCTCTTTTCCTTATAAAAGTTAATTCTTTATTAAAGAAGCTTTATTCTTTTGGTCACGAAATTAAAGTGGTCTCCTCAAAAATTGGTAAACAAAGTTCAGTACTTATGTATGAAAGACCAAGACCAAGTACATTGAAAGCTAATTATTTCTTAAGAGATTAAAGCAGTACTGTCACACATCAAGACGACAAAGTTCACCACACGTGTGAAATAGATCATAGATTTTCATGTGGGCAATTTATTCTGGTGTGTTTGAATATCAAAAATACATGATGGTGGATTGGTAGAAGCTGTTGGAAAAAACAATTAGATTACTTCGAGTGAAAACAGCTCATACAAATAAAAGATATAATATTACATATTAGAACTTCAATTGGCAAGTCCCATCAAATATTAATCCTCCTTTTTTTTAAATGATGCTATTGTATGTGGGCACAGGATTCTAACTTACATAAATAGGTCTCTGAGCTTGCAGTACAGAATTCCAAAGATTCATGCTGATCCATTCAGAAGCTGAATTTATGGATTGAAGTTCTGAAGGCCAAACCAAATAGAAATAGAGCTTCAATATATTGAATGGGGAGCTCAAGGTTCAGGCTGTTTCATGTAATGCCCAATGTATGGTTTTACAAGCTCAGAGACTTTGGCAGATTCAAAGAGTCAGAGGGAAGAATTCAACGCAACAATAGCATTAGAGATGAGCCTGGCATTAACAGTTTCCCTAGATGCGGTTACTATTTTGAAGTCAATCTCAAGGCCTCTGAAGAGCAACCACCTGACCACCACAAATCCCAAATGAAAAAGACCAGAAGCAAATATGCATCATCTGCATTCATAGACTCCAGAATATCAGTAGGCTGCAGCTGTACAACCACTCTCGGCTTTATATGGAATTCAGGTGAAAGGAATGGGTATTCCAGCAGTGAAAGCTCAGAGGAAGAGAGGCCTGTAAGATATTATTCTGAGCAGCCAGTGTTGGTACTGCAGCAGCAGAATGATAGTGGCAGAGAATTTAAAGAACAATTAGATGGCCCTGGCTTGGAGCCCAAAAGTGGAATTTGGAGGCAACCAAGCAAACATGTTCTTCAATACATTTACAACAATGCTGCAGGGCTGCCTAGTCCAGTACAAGAATTGGATGATGAAGGCCTGTGTGAGCATTCGAGGCAGCCAAATCAGCAGCCTATGACTACAGCGAAGGGAATGTTTGAACTGGTCGAGCACCCATTGACAATGGGTGCTTCTTGCTCTGGCTCTTCATCAAATCTTCACCATAATGAGCAAGCTAGCCAGGGAGAAGAATCTTTCTTAAATATGAACAAGTCCCAAGATCATTCCAGTGGCTTGGTCATTGAGATGGGGAGGAAAGGTGGCGTTTTGGAGAGAAAGAATTCAGGAAGAAGGAGAAGGAATGCAGAGCCAGGAAATGAAAAGATTGAAGGAAAGCAGAAACAGATTTCAGAGGAAATCACAGAGCCTATTCGTAGAAAGGTTGATGCAGGGCAGAAGCAGATTTCAAATGGTATCATGAATTTCAGCAGCACTAATGTGGTGGATGGGCCCAAAAAGCCAGGTAAATCGATTCCCCATCTCTCAATTAGAACAGGCCAAAGCAACACAAGAGCTTCTTCTTCAAAGCTCTGTGCTTCAGATGATAATACAGAAGCCCAAGTTCGAAGAAGTCGTTCGATTCGACTGAAAGGAGAAACGTCGACCAACCAGAGTTCTAAGGCCAAGGTCGATAATGATAAGGCCAATAGTTTAAGTGCTTGCCATCTGTTCTGTTCTGATAAAAGTTCGAGTGAATGTCCAAAACCAGATGACAAGAGTGCAATATTTGATAGCTTTGTAGAGATGAAGTCTTCATACAATCCGCACAAGGATTTCAGAGAATCAATGCTTGAAATGATAACAGAGAAGGACATTCATGGCTCCCAAGATCTTGAGAAACTCCTTGAATGCTATCTTTCTTTGAACTCCAGTGAATACCATGATATTATCTTGAAGGTCTTTGAGCAAGTAACATCAGATTTGAAGGGAATAAAGTCATGATTTCTGAGTTGGGTAGAGTGATTTTCTGGTTTAAACATGATTTTTCAGCTCTGTAAATAATTTGTTTGGTATGCACAAATAGCAGTAGAAGAATTCAACTGTGCATTTATTTAAATCTTTTGTATCTGTTTCTCATTCTGCATTTTCCTTTACGAATTGTGATGGTTTCATGCTTGTTTTTCATTATAAACTGTGAGACCTATAAGTACAGATGATGAACACAAATTTTTATAAACCTTCTTGTAACATAGTTGCGCAGACAAGAATGTTGGATGTTGCAGTATCAGTGTAGTTGGAGGCACTGTAGGTAAACAGCTAGATACATTGTGTTCCATGTATTGATTGTTTGCTCTGTTTAAAAATCAATTGGTTCAATGTATTTGAGTGTTTGATCTGTTTAAAAAATAAAAGGTGACACTCTAATTAAAGCAGATTTATATTTTTAAGTTAAAAAGTACAAAAAGTTTATAATTATTTCATTTCTATATAGAAGTGGTAAATAGTTTTAAAATATTTAAAATTATATATGTGGTTGAGTTTAATTGGTTAAAGTATTGAGTTCTTGTTGTGGAGACTCGCGTTCAAATTGAAAAGGGACATCTAATATGGAATCCTAAGTTTGACTCTCAGTCTTCTATAGTTGGCTTCTAAATAAATCGATTTCTAAATTTTGACTCTTAATTTTTCATTGATGGTTTCTACTATGATTGCTCAAAAGAAACTTGTATTAGTCTCATGGTTGTCACAAAAGCTTGTATTGGTCTCATATTGATGCTTATATAAATAGAATATTTGTGAACGATTAGCAATATAAAAAAATTATTAAAAAATTATATTTACTTATTAAATTATTTAATAATTAAACTTTAAGTTTAATTATTTAATAAGAGATTGATATTCTTATAACCCAATTTTTTTGTGCCTTAACCTTGCATTTGTGAAGAGTCATATGAGATTGAAATTTTGTGTAAAAATTTATAAACTCAAGCTAATGTGTGGCCTTATTTGAATTCATTGGTCAATGAAAATTATTCATCTCACCAGTATGTTGTGCATAGTTTCTTGTTACAGGGCCATAGGAAAGAGGGGATTGTATAAAATAACCTCATTCCACGAAATTGAACTTTTTGAATTGTGTGGCTAAGTTAAGAAAATTTAAATCCTAGCTAGATAGGATTAAGGGCTCATTCATGTTGCATAGAAGAATTATTCGTAAAGATTGATCTTTAATACCTTTGGAATTCTATCTTCCCAAAAAAAATTGAAAGAGATGGGGATGTGATTAGAAAAAATAACTTTAGAATGATCTTTGGGAAGAGAGGCCCTCATAAAATTAAATGCATTTATTTATATTATAAAAGTTATATCAAACCTCCTAAACATGTGATTGAACTCTCATGAAAGTTAGAAATAGTAAATTAAGGTTTTGTATAGTCAAAATATTATTGTTGATAAGTACAATCTAAAAAATCATATAAATTATTAAGACCAATCTGGGGTACAAAAATCAAAATGTTGGGGATTTTTTTGGCTATGAAACCTATACAAAAAATCAAAAAAAACTAATCTAGTTATAGTTTGTGTTTGTAAGAAACTTTAGATGGAACTTGATTTTCACTAGCATTTGTTAAGGTATGTAATTCATGAAAAATATCTTCATTCATAGTTTGTCACATGCAATTTATTTATAGGGTTCACAACTTATAACAATACCGAATTATATCATGTTATGATTTATAACTACAATGTCCCTCCCAATCCTAGCATGCTCTTGCGTCACATTCCTCATAAACACTTTTGACATTCATCCCCTTGAATTCCTTTTGTTGCAAACCTAAAATGGCTATATTTTTTTCCTTTTCATACTCAATTGACCCTAACTGCAAAACATGTACTTCCCATTGTTTTCCACCTAGAAAACCCCCTCTAAATTATATTAATTTATGGACCTTACTATGCATATTTTTCTTATATGTATACTATAAATTTACTCCTATTTATATAAATTTCCTTCTCTTACCACTAATATCACTATGCAAATCTTATTACATATGTTTTTCAAGCACCATTACACCTTATCATAGTAATTTATTTCAAACTCAAATTAAATGAATTGAACTTTAAAAAATATTTTTAGGTTATAAACATATTAACTCCCCCAAAAAAGTAAAAGGTGTCAAGCAACATTAGAAATATCTAGCCAATATAAGAGATAGATTTAAATGAAAAATTTGGCATATCTATTTACTCCCAAACGCTAAAGCTAACATATCACAAGATAGTACAATTAATCTAGAAAAAATAACCATGCCTAGTGTTCCCTAGTAACTGCAAGCCCTTCATTTTCAAGAGCAAGGATGTCCTAGGGATAGCATGACAAAGATGAAATGTCCCCTTGGTATCCATGTAGGTGCCACCTCCAAAAGGGGCCCATCTTTAAGATGTTCCCCTCTAGTAGGATACCAATCTATCCCTAAGACAACTGGAGGATGTGCAAATGTCTCTTGAATGTCTTGGGTATTGCAAGGAATTCCCATGTCATAACACAAAAGATAGGTTTATAACTTTTTTTCTTTTTAAAAAAATCTAAAACCCATAACCTAAACCTAAAAGGAGAATGCACCCCACACCCTAAAAGACATATGAATTTGACAACTCATGTTCTATTGCAATTGCAAAAGAGGATTTCTTCTTTTAATAGTCTAATTCCCATAACCTATCCCACATTGAAAATTTACATCTCCTTCTCATATGTGGTTCCTCATCAAACTTCCACAATTCTTGTAGAATGCCTCTTGTTTGCTCCAACCTTATATCACTTCAGAACTATCATTAATTCTCAATTAGACTTTTGCAACTACTAGACTAGTGATTCCCACTTTAAAATATTGGACTTATCCAAAGGACACAAAATATTTTTATGAGCATGAAATGACCATTTCTTCATAGATTTCATGGCTCTTATTGTAAACTTGCATCATTCACAACAATAAAAGTGATGGAAAAATTATTTTAATGAATTCTACAATATTACACATTCCTTTAATGGATATCATATTTAATGTCATTCAAAAGAGTAAATGTCATTGTTTGAATTCAAGTGCTTACGATGTTTCATGTCGATCTTTAGAATTTAGTTATTTGATGAAAAATCACTTATTCATGAAAATAATGTTTGGAATGTAGTAATGTGTGTGAAAGTGGAACTAAGTTTGGATTTAAGTCTAAAAAGAGGAAGCTCTTTGGCTCAAGTTTAACTCTTCATGCAACAAGAAACTTTGCCATTAAGTATTAATTTAGAAAATAAATGAAACTTCTTAGATTAGTAGTTGTTACTATGATTAAATTCTCAACTTTTTGATACCCATCCAACTAGTACTTCAAAGAACTAGTTGTAACATTTATGGCATGTTGAGCACTTTTTATAAAATAAAGTTCTTACATGGTTGGTAGGATTGGATTTATAATTGCCTCAATGGAATTCGTGACTCTAGGAATGGTGAGTAAACATTTGGAACATATTCAAATGAGACTATTTTAGCATGACCAAGCATTTCTCCTTGAGTTTTGATGTTTTTTTGTTGTATGTTTTTATTATCTATGAATATTTTTAATCACGTGGATACTCATCTACAGCTAATATTTTTTTACTTGAAATTCCATTTAATTTATTAGTTTATATTATAGGTTGGCATCCCTTTCTCATATACAATTCATCCTCAAATTTTCGTGAGTCTCTCATACTGCCTCTTATTTGCTCCAACCACTCCTAGATCACTCCACAAATTATCATTAGCGTTTGACTAAACATCTGCAACTACTAGATTGGCCTTTTCCACACAAAAAATATTGCTTATACCAAAGGCACAAAATCTTTTCCAAATTCAATAGTGGATAATGAAGAATGACATGCCGCCATGATTGTCATGGTTGGAATTTCATATGTAGGTAACCTTTGTGCCATCTCCACGCCACCATTTCAAAGAATTTCAAAGGATCTTGACTTGTTTAACATGCAACATTGATGACATACAATCCTCAATCAAGTTCCCTCAAAATTCCAATGACCAAAGACATTGCCATAAATACCAATTCACTTGTCATTCAAATGGTTGGTCGTTTCTCTTTTCCACATGATTGCAATGCCGAGCAAGATCTAGGATTTTAATCCTTTGATGTAGGAGCATCCAGCGGTGTAGGGCAATCTTGCATCACCCAAAAAAAATGGTTTTATTTATTTTCTTTAGTTGTTTTGAGTCCTATGATGGCACTTAAGGGGTATAAGACTGTTAGGCATCAAAAATAGCGAAAAACAAACATTTACTATTTTTAGTAAGTTAGCCAAAATGGGCTTGTATGGATGTGAAATTTTACCCCAAGGAGTAGAGCTGAAAAATATTTTCGATCGCAAAAGAATCACCTCAATACCCTACAAAGTTTGGGAGAAATTAAAGTTTCCATCCAGGGAAATTTCTCCAATGCAGCTTCAAATTCAGATATAAAATTTTAGAGGCCTCGAAACAGCTCAAAAAGTGGTTGAACCGACCTACAGTCGAGAGCTTTCCAACGATATGCAATAATAGCGAATCAAACACCCGGATCAAAAGTTATGGCCCCGCGAAGTTGGTCCTCTAAAAAGTGAATTTCATAAAAGTTTCTTCCTAGGCCAGAATCAAATGGCAGGACTTTTGGTGCCAAAACAAAAAGGGGAAATTTGTACTTTCTAAAACATTTTAAGGCGGTTATTGGGGAAAATAAAAAGGGTTAAGTAGGAGTTGTAGAAGGTGGCCCTAATAGTGCAGATTGTGGCTCCGAATAGTAGATTTTATTTTTAGAGTTGATTTTGTTGTAATGAATCAAGCCCATGAGGCTGTAGCATGTAAGCTTTGAATCTGTAATTTCATTTTCTGAAAATAATTGAAAGTAAGTCAATTTTTTGTCTCGCATCTTTTGTGTTGGTATCTGTTGTTATTTTTGTGGGTTTTGGGCAGTGTGGCCCTCATCATCCTTACATGTCTTGTAGACTATTAAACAATTCATTTTGTAAATCACAAAGGGTTAACTATCTTGTAGTAGACATTTGTAATTGAACCTCTCCTTGGCTATTTGTGGATCTTCAAGAAGACTTCCAAGTGATGAAGTGTGACAAGTTCTTCTTAACTTAAGGTTTTTCTCCCCACATTTGGTAGTGTGATTGTAATACGAATTTACTAATTGTTGCAACATTGTAATGCATTACAAATAATGGTCATTTCCTTATTGCATATGAATTTCTAAAATTTTAGAGAAGGGTTATTAATCATATTCAGTTATGGATATTGTATCTCTCATTATCATTTTTATGTGTTGTGTGTTTTGATTGATTGTGACTTTGTAACACAATGCAAGACACTGGTTTTGAAAAAATTTGTCCCTCCATACACTTTAAATTAGCAATTTCATTAACCAATATTATAAGAGTAGCAAGTAGTTTTTATGCACTTCATGATTCAATGTTATACTAGAGAAAATATATGAAGTTACAAGTCATAACAATTTCTCATCTTTAAATAATCATGTCATCCATATCTTCATTAGCTTAATAGAAGTTATATGTGGTGTAGGTTACTTCTTGATCTAGTGACAACTTTTGGAACTAGGCATACATTGGATACTATTGTAGTTGTTTTAATTTACTTATCATCAATTGTTGATTAAATTTTGTTGAAGATTATCTTTAGAAATACTCTATTGGGTCCAACTAAGCCCAAAGTGAAGGAGAGATTATCCACTCCCAATAATTGACTTATCATCACTCACATTTTGTTGATGAGTTGATCAATATACTCTCAAGATGGCATTTCCCCAACCTTGGAAAGTGATTGATTCCTCTAGAAGAGAGAGCAACAATTTTGAGACCTAACATATTGAATCTTTTACTTGACAACATGTTGAAACCCCTTATCAATATTATAAAATGATGTATATTCAAATTTTGGTTGGCATTGGTGCATCTATTTTTTTTATTTGATGAATAATTCTAGAATACTCATTTTTTGAAATGAAGAATAGCAATAGATTTTATAACTTTGAAAATAACAACTGCAAAGGCAATGCTAGAATTTGCTCAAGTTTGTTTACAATATCATTGACATTGAAACATCAAATAATACAAAAGATGATCTTTTAAAATCTGACAATAAAATCTTAATCAATGCTACAATTTTTACTCTAAGAAAAGAGAGAAGACATATTAAGTTCATTGTCTATGATGAGAAATGTAATTCATTACTATACCTTTATATAGATTTCAGTTTCTTTTATTTATATTATTTACATATATATAATAAATTGTAACTTTTATTTATTTGAAATCATTTTTAAAAATATTATTAGTTCCTCCAGATATACTAATGCATTCATCTAATTTTATTAATTTGTTCAAATGAACCAATAGGCGCAAAGAATTAAAATCAATTGACTAATTTTTCTGATGTATATATTTTTCTAAAATTTATTTCAATATATGAAAACTATTTTTCTTTAATTCTATTGGATCATAGTATTTACAGTCATATTAGTATGAGGTAAGTATTTTGACTAATGTATCACTTTTTGATACTATTCATTTAAAAACACTATTTTTAAATAATATAAATTTTGTTTATAATATGTCTAGTCAAATATGCACTAGTGAAAAGTGAAACTATTTGATTTGATTGATAGTCATAGAATTGATTTTTTTTGTTGTTTATTGTATTAATATATTATATACTATAATAATGTAATAGTAATAATAATATAATATATAATTAGTATATTATTGTTAGTATATGTTATATATCTATACTATATATAAATTAATTAATATCATATGATATGATAATAATCGTATTATAGAATATATTAGTATTAATATTATATTTATAAAATATATATTACATTCATTATGTATAAATAATATATAATTAAAATTATATAAATATATATAATTCTTGATATACTATATATATAGTTACTACTAATATGATTATTATTATATATTTATGATATATATAATCATATTTTAGCTATTAATTAATATAATAATATTTAATAGGAATGACCCGGCAATGCAATGGCAAGTTGCAACAATAGTGAAACTATTATCAAGTGTTTGAATCCCACTAATGGATGGTGGGACGAATGATCGGAGGACGGAGGACGGAGGACGGAGGATGGAGGACGGAGGATGACGCACGGAAGACAAAGGACGGAGGATATAGGTAGCTTTGGTGCTGCGGCAGGATCAAAACTACTAGTGGAGTTGGCGAGGGGTGTACAGACGAAGGAGTGGCACAGATGCTACAGGGAGAAGCTCAAGGGGATAGGCAAAAGGAGATTGAGGTGCAGGAGTGAGTCAAAGTTGCGAGTGGTAGCAAGAGTTTGGTCGATGGAGGAGTAGAGATTGTTGGGAGGCTATGAATGGTAATAGAAGAGCAACGAGTAGGGAAGTGGAGAGGAGGAGCGGAGGCAGAGAAGAGGAGACAAAGGATGGGAGGTGGAGGAGGAGGGGAAGGATAGAGGGAAGAAGAGGAGAGGAGTAAGGAGGTGGTGCAGAAGAGATGAGAGGAGGAAGAGGAGAGGAACAAGGAGGAAGGAGAAAAGGAGATGAGAGGAGTAAGAGGAAGAGAAGGATATCGGGGATGAGGTCCCCTAAATGTGGTCGGGTGATCCCACAATAGTGGTTTACAATTTTTGGCCAAACTGGACACTGAAATTATTTTTTTAAACTAAATCTTCACATTCAAGCACCTATAGCGGCTAAACTGTGAAGAATTTGAAGATGATGCAAACCAGTCTCGTCACATTTTGTCTATAGATTCTAAAAATATTTTTTTCAAAATTTTTGGAATCGATTCCACTTCTTTTTCCATCTCCCACTGTTTTTTCAAAAGCAACATTTTTAAAAAGTGACGCACACCATATAACGCATAACTTTTTTTCCATGAAGGATAAAATTCTAATTCTTTCGAATTTAGATTCGTAACTCTAATATCTAGTGCTTCCACTTTGTTAAATAGTTTTTATTGAATATTTTTCTTTAATCAAGTTTCAAAGTCAAACTAATTACAATTAGGACATAACGACCATTATAACTTTTTTTGTATATATCGAAATTCAAATTTGTTTTTCTATTGGATCAAGGACTTCAATATGGTGCACTCATATTTTTCAAAAAAAAATTGATAATCTGTTATTTTTCCACATGTGCAAAACAGAGACCTTCATTTTCGATGAAAAACCTATGTTTAATAAAACCAAAAACACAAATACATAATAAAACCAAAACATATTAAAATTATACTCGTTGGATAGCTCGTTCTGAGGACTACCTAATTCCAGTTGGGTTTGTGAATATTCCTCCATTTTCATCCTCAAACCGAGCTCCGAAGTGCCAAAATTCAAGTTTTTTTTGTCTCAAGGGGGGATGAGGAATAAAGGGGGTTCGAGCGAACGAGCGAACCCCTAGGGGTTCGTTTCTAACCAGGGTTCATTCGAACTCCCCTTCTATGAGGGGTTTTGATGGCTTTTTTGGCAGGAAAGTATTAAGAGGGTTCGGCCGAACCGAGGTTCGTACGAACCCCTAAAATCAAGTTTTTTGCCATGCATTTGTTTTTTGTGAGTTTTCCTTCCTCACTTCAATTGTAAACCACTATTGTGGCTTCACTCGGCCTCATTGGTTTATACCTACAGTCAAAAGCATTTACCTACCAAAATATATATATTTCGTTCAAATATTTTATTTCCTACTACACATTTTAAAAATGTATTACTACTACTTAAAGCTAATTACATATTAAACAAAAACAATCTCTCCATAGCCACCTTCAAATATTGTTGAAGAGAATCAATGCAACATCTTCAACAAGCACAATGAATATTTGTAAATGTTATAGGCTTCTCATCTCAACATCAATTATAGGCCTCTGCCAGAAGTGGTGTTGGTGACATTTTCAGGGTTTTGAAATGGGCCTATCAGGAAATTAATAATCTTAATCACAGAAATAAGATTCTTAATAGCAAGCTGGAGGAACTGGAATTGAAGTTGTCCACTCTTAGCAATGAAGAAGGAAAACGGAAAAAGAACAATATTGGAACGGGAGAAGATGACATTGAGGACAAGTACAAAACTCAGAAAGTTGAGATTGTCAAAATAAAAAATAACATGAAAACTGTTGTAGAACAAAACCATAAAATGGTTAGGCACAATGTCATAATCATCAATGCAATGTCTGAAAAATTGGAGAAGTCGCAACAGGGCTCGCTGGTTGTTGATCTGGAAGAAGACAAGGATAAAAGCAAGAACGAGGACCAAGGTATATCGAAAAGGACTCGTGCCAACCTTAAGAGGAAAGCGCCTCCTACTACCCAGATGGTCCAGATCTTAAAGAAGGGGGTTCAGGAAATGAACGACTTGAAAGCTGAGACTGCGGAAACATTAAAATCCCAAGTTTAGTTGTTGCTGGCGTTTTGTCTAGTCTTTTTGGGTCTTTTCTGTGGCCCTTATTGGCTTTTTTTATGCCTGTGGCTTTGTCATTTTGTTGTTTTCTTTACAGCCTTTCTGTTAATGGTGACTTGGACAATCTTATCTTTTGTTTGTAAACTTTGTGATTTCGAGTCCCTGTAAAACCCGTTTTTTCCTCTATCAAAAACATCAATTATATAATTATTTATTAGAACCTATATTATATCGATCAAAGTGGTCTATAAATAGACAATATGTATATTATTTTCAATTATATGCATTTATACTCATGTAATAATTATTATATATAAATATCATTAACAAATTGGAATGCATCTCTTTTTTTTCAATAACTGTCCTCCCATTGTCCCCAAAATTTGGGAAAAAAATTGTTAGTCCCCAAAATTCGTCCCCATTTTTGGAGACTGTGTGTAACGTTGACCATACCAAAAATAAGAATGGTTGGAGTATCATCTATAAACTTTGGTTTTGTAGCAAGACATCCTCTCACAGTTCCGGCTGGCTGAGCTGCTCTATGTTTCTGTGAGTGTCCTCTTTTTTCACTTTTTCCCATTCTCTACCTCTTCCTCAGCTTTGTACGAAATGTGCAGGCTTCTTGAAACATGGTTCAATGTCACGGCATCTCACTCACATTATAAAACGGGGCTTCAACAAATACCCCATCGGTATATGGGTAGTGATGCTTACTAAACATCTGATTTCAGGAAGTTAACAGCATAGTCTAGCTCTCCAAACGCTTATAAGGAACTGATGATAAAAACCAACTCCTGCTTAGCACCCCAAATCTAATTTATACAACATTGTTACAGCGTGTGCCTGTTTGTACGAACTACTTCGCTTAGCATCACCAATAGTGTCCACAGAAACAGTGCCCTTCATTGACATGAAGGGACTTAGTTTGCATCTCTCATAACAACTTTTTTTGGTACAATCTCAAAAAAATCTCAGTTGCAGCATGGTCAACATACTCCAGGGCAGTTGCAACATGGTCACAGTTTCTTTTTGTTCTGATGATGGATTACTCCGAGTCATCTGAAATATTGATTGTTGAATTCAAAAGCACTCAAAATCATCTTCCCGGACTGTGGAAAACTCATGCCTACAACCATAATAATTGTTCTAGGAGATACCTTTTACAATACAAATGCAATTGCCAACCCCTCGCTATGTTGGCATAGAAATAATTATTTTCATCCTCCACATCATTCAGTGCATGCCTTGAATCTGGAAAATACCCCGCTTACTACATCTCACAAGACAATTTCTCCGACTTTAAATAGATTTCCTCTGTTTGTGCGTGTGATCTGTCTTCTACACAAAAAGCATGTACCCTTTTGTGGACTTCAATCCAGCTACATCCAGGTATCTTTTTAATTCCTCTGTCTTCCATCACTCTTCTTACCTTCTGAACATCACCCCAACTGCCAACTTCTGCATAGATGTCCGACAAAAGAACATAAGACACAGCATTCTCAGGATCCATCTCAGTAAGGAAAGTTGCTGCAAATAAACCTAGCCCTATATTTTTATGTGATCTACATGTGCCAAGCAAGCTCATCCACACAATCACTTCGGGTTTGATTGGCATTTTGATGATAAAGTCTAAAGCTTCCATGCATACAATCACTTCGGGTTTGATTGGCATTTTGATGATAGCCAGCACGGCCGAGAAGATCGACCATGCATACATAATGTTCCATTGTAGGCATAATACAATAAGTATCACTCATGCTATTGAAATATTTACATCCCTCATCCACTAGACCTGCATGGCTGCATGCAAATAAAATACAAACAAAGCTTACATGGTCTGGATATGTTCCAGAGTGCTGCATTAATTCAAAGAGTTTGAGAGCATCCTTGCCATACCCATGCATAGCATATCCTGAAATTATTGTAGTCCATGAGACCACATTACTTTGAGGCATTTTGTCGGACAGTTCCCGTGCCTTATGTATGCATCCACATTTTGCATACATGTCTATTTTTGCACTCGCAACTACAACGTCTGTCAAAAATTCACTTTGGATTATGCTTTGATGGATCTCTATACCCTGTTCCAAAGCTCCCAACTTGGCACAGGCTGACAGAATGCTGGCAAACATTGTGGAGTTTGGATTTACATCTGCTGATTGCATTTGCTGAAAAATCTCCAAGGCCTCTTTAACAGGCCCGTTTTGTGCATATCCTGCAATCATCAAAGTCCATGAGACTGCATTTCTTTGAGGCATATTGTCAAACAACTTACGTGCTTTCTGTATGCTTCCACATTTTCCATACATGTCCATCAGGGCACTTGCAACTACAACATTTGACAAAAATGCACTTTCAATTATGCTTCGATGGAGATACATTCCCTGTTCCAAAGCCCTCATTTCAGCACAGACTGGAAGGATGCTAGCAAAGGTCGTGGAATTTGGCTTTCCACCTGCCAATTGCATTTGCTTAAAAGTATGCAAAGCATTCTTATAAAAGCCATTTTGTGCATGTCCTACAATCATGGCTGTCCATGAGACAACATTTCTTTGAGGCATTTTCTTAAACAAATTGTATGCCTTCTGTACACTTCCACATTTTGCATACATGCATATCAGGGCATTTGCAACTATAACATTTGACAAAAATCCACTTTCTATTATGCTTTGATGTATGCACATACCCTCATCCAAAGCTCCCACTTTGGCACAGGCTGGGAGGATGCTGGCAAAGGTTGTGGAATTTGGCTTTACCCCTGCCAACTGCATCTGCTTAAAAGTCTCCAAGGCCTTTTCAGTAGGCCCGTTTTGAATATATCCTGCAATCATCACAGTCCAAGAGACCACATTTCTCTTAGGCATTTTACCAAACAGTTCTGACGCCTTATGTATGCTTCCACATTTTGCATACATGTTAACTAGGGCACTAGCAACTACAACATCTGGCAAAAGTCCGCTTTGGATTATTCTTTGGTGGATATCCATACCCTGTTCCAAAGATCCCATTTCGGCACAGACTGGTAGGATGGTGGCAAACGTTGCAAAGTTTGGCTTTACACCCCGCAATTTCATTTCCTTAAAAGTTTCTAAAGCCTTTCCGACAAGCCCGTTTTGTGCATAACCTGCAACCATTGCAGTCCACGAGACAACATTTCTGTGAAGCATTCCGTCAAACAGTTTTCGTGCCTTGTGTATTTTTCCACATTTCGCATACATGTCTATCAGGGCAATCACAGTTACAACATCAGACGAAAATCCGCTCTCAATTATGCCTTGATGAATGTTCGTACCGTCCTCCAATGCTCCTATTTTGGCGCAAGCCGAGAGGATGTTGGCAAAGGTGAACTGATCTGCTTGAACACCTGTTCGTTGCATTTGGTGAAACAGTGCCAATGCCTCATGAGGAAACCCATGTTTTGTGTAGGCTGAAACCATAGCATTCCATGAAGAGACATTTCGTCAAAAAGTTTACCACCTTCCATCAAACTACCGCATTTGGCATACACGTTGATGAGCTTATTTTGAAAAAATGTGTGCAGAAAATGTAAATCCCCTGTCAATGACGAGAGAGTGGATTAGCTTACCCTCTGAAAGCGGATTCTTAGCAATGCAGGTATGCAATAGTTGAAGATACAAACAAGAGTCTAAAGGGAGGTTGTGTGTGGTAAGAAGAACGTTTAGCGCCTCCTTCAAGCGATCCTCTCTACACAGAGCTTTGGGCTTGGATGTGGAAGTGGATACCATCGTATAACAGAAGCAAGGGAATTGTGCGTTGTTATTCACTCCAGTTCTAATTCTACTTCTACTCCGACCACAATGGCATACCAGCACAGATATCTGCCTCTGTACTCTTAAGTAATTACATTAGCTAATATAAAGCCACTAATTCTAGTTTGAAGCAAGGTTGGTTTGTTAGAATGCTATTAGATTAATTACGAGTATAAGGAGACAAGGATTAAAGGGAGAAGTTAAATGTATTTTATACTTTATTATTTTATATTTATACAAGCTTGTCACTCTCTTCGTGGTGAATTTTTTACCCAAAAAGGTTTTCCCATGCATATCATGTTCTTTATTTTTTGAATGATCTTGTGGCTATCATAGCTAATATATTTTTTATCATATATTATTGATTATTAATTTATTGTAGCATATTAAATTAGTTTTGATCACTAAACTAGGTGTTTTTTATAACATCTAACCCAGTTTCTTAGCACAAGATGCTAAGACAAAGATGTATTGAGACTTTTATGCCTAGGAAAGATCTAGATGTCAAAGGCCTCATTCTAGGAATAGGTTGCAAATGCAACCTATTTTAGCTAGAAAAATTTAGTCATTTGCTTCTATTGACTTCTAGAATGTGCTCATATGTTGAGACATGTAACTAAAAAACTAGTGGTGTTGAAAAGCACCTTTGGGGACCTACTATAGACAAAATGAATACTATTAAATTCTTAATATCATTCAAGCATTGTAGATGATGTGACAAGATAAAAAATAAACTAAACAAAAAATGTAATGCTAATTCAACTAAGACCAATTAAAGTGAAATGGATCTAAAATAGAGACTATGGCTAATGTGACTGAGTGTAGATGCTTTATTATACATGAGTCAATGAGTAAAATGACCTAGGTTAACATTATTAACTATAATTCCAGGTAGGTACTCAAATCGAGGCTTTCAACATATGTAAACCAACCAGCTATGGTCATATTGGACTAGAAATTTTGACTCAAGAAAGCAAGATATTTGAAATTCAAACTAGGAGGGCTAGATTGTTGGTATGGCTCGATCTAGGGAGACCTAATCCTACACAAATGGACTTGTCGTATTCTATGATGATAGATTGTAGCATATCAAAGTGTATTCATTTTTAGGCTCAATTGGTATTCTAACTAAGTTAATTTGATTATTAAGACCATGTATTTATAACATTCATACAAAGCGGTGTAAAAAATATGGGTAAGAGTGAAAGGTGTGTGCTTTTATTCCTCACACTATCCTAGAGTACAAAGTATATGGTCAATAGTTATAGCTCAATTCATTTGGCTTAGTTAAGGTTCCTACGAAGGGAAGGGGACCCATAGCTGAACAAATATCACTATATGATATGGGATATGTTCATAGTCGTGTTAACTTTAAAAAATACTATAAGTTGTAGAAGTTTTACATTATTCTATAATGTATATAGGAATGCATAGTAGTCAATCATAAAATGACAAATAGGATGTATAACAATGGAATGATGATATAAAAACATCTAAGGCTACCTTAACTTTTAGTTATTGGTAATGAGATAAATCATGCCACTAGATTTTGTTGTGGTTGTGAATTATTTATTAATATATTTTCTTGCACCATAGTTTATGCTTACTTTAGCAATATTTACTTAAGTTGAGTTTAGGAGTGCAAGTGTCACATTCTTCCATAGTATTTGCACCTATTAGAATAATGGGGTTTTGCCTCATTATTTGGGAGTTACAATTCTTAATGGGTGAGGGGTCTTTGTCCTTATCCTCTTGGATTTTGTATAAATGCAACCTTATTTCCTTACATTTATTACACACTATTGAATGGAATATCCATTATTTTATTTATTCTTTCTTGATTGAATTATTTTCAAGGTAATTTAGTTTAGGGTATATATTGTATAGAAAATATTACATGGTATTAAAGCCTTAACAATCTTAATCTAATTCATTTTCATTCTATTGAGGTAATTTTTGAAGGCTTATAGTGACTATTTGCAAGTAGAACTAGGTGAATGTTAGATCAAATCCAATCTCATCATTATCTCTAGTAGGTTTGAAATAGTTTGGTTAGACTTTTGTTTCATCCAAATTAGATGTTTGGAGTCCAACGAACTAGGGTTTTTAAGTTAGTTGTTGTTTGTGTTCTTCTTATAAATAACTTAATTTTAAATTAAATGAAAAAAATATAAGCTTGGCATTGTTTCTAGAGTGACCAAGAACCTACATATTGACGATCAAATAATCAAAATAGGAATACACTTTTTAAAGCTCTAATTTTTTTCATTAGAGGTTGAATGATATACAAATTAAGGTAGAATATCACAATTGTAATTAAGAGTGTTTTTTCAATAAAATAAAAAGGTTTAAAAAGTGTTGCAGCATAAAGTGCTTTATAAGCACTTGTATTAATGCTTACCAAATTGTTGTGCTAGTTATTTTCTAAGCACTTCGTTTTTGGTCCAAACACACACACTATATGTTGATTCATACATGTCACTAAATAATCAACTCAAAAAAATTATGTTTCATACTTCATTAATGCCATATATGCTATCATGCCCAGAATATTGATATTTGTATGAATACCCTATTAATACACAATTAGCAACCACCATGCCACACATCAAATGTCAATTGCATGTGCCTAGTCATATACCATATAGTCACTATATTAGCACTCATGTACATGTATAGATGCACTAATTAGCATTGCTTAAGTGCCACCTCTATTGGATCAACATCATAATAATCTCCTCCCTTATCCATTAGGAGAAAAAATGATTGAGCATAACTTTTTATCTATAACTTAAGTTTGAATATTTTTTTGATTTTACATACAACTTCACATAGAATATAAATATTGTATCAATTTTTGTTGTTTTCTAATTTTTTTCTTAAAAAATTATAAAATCATTAACCTCAATTATAAACATATGATTAAGGAATTTATATTCACAATAAGTATGAAGTGTCACTATTATCTTTCTTGGGAGAGGGGATCTTCTCATTGATTGAATTTTGAGGCTTCTCTCTTGTCTTGTCATGTTTCCATATTACATATTTGTGTTCTTTGTATTATTAAGATGGACTAACTACTTCACAAGAAAATCTTATACTCATGCACTATTTAACAAATTCACTTAAAAAGTAAAATATATATGTTATTATCTACTACGAGATTATATAGAGTAACTTATAGGATAAAAAAGAACAAACTTAAATGTAAATAAAGTTAAGTGGTTTAAAAATTTGATGAAGAATATGAATTTTGTGTCTAGTTGTATATCCCAAAATTCTATTTTATTTTGAAAGTGTAGATACATCTAATGAGATTTGAACAAGCTAAAAATATTGTTTGTTAAAATAGATGAAATAAGAGGTCATCAACTTGAAATGACCTAATTTGTCTTAGTCCAAGCATTTTTCTAACATTCAATACTTCATTACATAATTTAAGTCACTAAGGTTACAATAAAATGATTTTAGATTTGAAAAAGACACAAATAATTCTTGGTGTGTTGTCTAAACTTGGTTCTAATTATTTTATTTTTGTTTCTACATTGTATGCTACAAAAAATATATTGGGAATTGAATTTTTTGTCTTTCCTTAACACTTTTTGTTGCAAGTATTACTAGAGAACATGACAAACTAATTGAGATGAGAACAATCAAGTCTTCAAAATATCATGCATTAGTTTCAAACTAATCCACTTGAAATAGGGGGAAATTGATTCATTAAAGATTCAACTCCCTAAATCTTTAGATAGAAATAAAACATTAAAATGTAGCTTACAATAGATAAATAAGCATATTATTTTATCATATCTACTTGCATTTTCCTAAATAAAAATTATGTTAATTCCATGATGAAAATGCTATTTTTTCTTTTGAAATGAGGAAAGGTAGAAATATAAAAAATAAAATATAGAAAATGGGTTGAGAACTAGAAATTTGAACTAGACATAAACCTAGATTATGATTCAAAAAGTGATTATGGTACATACGATAGTGCACTTTCTAGATGACAATACACCTTTGATAGTGTTTAGTAACAATGTGGTTCTTTATTTATAGAAACATCAATTTCATACATAAAATGTACAACCTATAAAAGAGACACAATGCATACATAAATATATAATAGGAGTTGATGATAAAAATTTATCATTTAATCTAAATCCTATGAAATAAGTAGACTAAAGTAAGTGAAATAAAAAAAAATTAACAATAGATAAGGAGTATGAAACCTCAATTTAAAAAAGCCACCAAAAATATATGTAGCTTGGATATGAATTTAAATGAGGGTGATTGCTAGGAAGTTTCATAGATGGTCAAGCCCCTATTTGGCATTTTCACCTCCATGAATATTCAAATAGAAAGTAGATTGAAGAGGTGTGTGCGCTCTAAATCCTATGTGTCTCTATAATATAAGAACACAATATTTTTTAAATAAATACTAGTAGCTTGGATCTACAGAGGTACTCATCCATATAAAAATGAAGAGTAGGAGATGAAAATCTTAAAATTCTAATAAACTCTTGAGAGAATTTCCAAATTATAATGGATGAGTGCTTTTATATTGGATATTAAAGAAGGAAAATAGCCCAACAAAGATACCAAAGTGATTCAAACACTTTCAACTAAACAAAAAGAATATGTTTTTGTTATCAAGAATGCATGTCATTATCATATAAACAAGAAATGAAGACATGGAAACATATGGAGAAATATAAATAAACTAACAATAGTGTCATGGATTGTTATGTATGTTGATAAGTTTGGTAAAAGAAAAAAAATTCCTTTTATGTTTGAAAAATATGGACCCAACACTCCAATCTAACTAAAAAAATTGTTTTTAACTATGACATATAAAGTGGATCAATCATCTATGTTTATGGTTGTTAAAAAGCTAAATAATGTCAAAATGAATGTTAGAAAATGGAACAAAAGAAATCTTTTAGCAACATTTTTTAAACTAAATATGAAGTCAAGGTGCAATTAGATATATAATTTTAAAAAAATCAAAATGTGGTGTGAATCAAGATCTAATGGTAAAGGAAAGAAATTTTCCGTGTGAGCTTCACTCTATTATTGCTAAAGAGGAAGAATTTTGGAGGCAAAAATCAAGAGAAATATAGTTAAAGGAGGGGGGGCTAGAAATAATCTTTTTCACATGACTAATTTAAAGCATACATCTTCTAGTAGAATTAAAGAGATATGTATGGATGGAAACAAAATTCTAGAGGAAAAATCTATAAGAGAAAAAGCTACTATGTTTGTAGTAATCTCCTTTTTAAAAATAATGAACCTTGACCTTATTTTTTAGTGTCATATTCTAGAGATCATCCTTAATATTATTTATTCTCAAGATAACATGGAGTTGATGATGTTGAATACACTAAATTCTGAGAGGGGGGTGAATCAATATTTTTCTAACACAATTAATTATTAACTGTGATTAGATGGATTAGTATGGGTCGATTACGCTTGATCCATAAAGAATTGAAGCATAATGAAGCCACTAACGTCGAATCTCAACAGGATCATTCAAATGAAAGTTAAACTAAATATTTATCAAAACTAAGCATTATAAATTACGAAAGCATTTAAATGTCTACTCTAATCCATTCAAAACTTATCCTGTTGTGGGAGTGATGTCACGTTGATGTGGAATGACGACCCTTTCCCAATCCCGTGGATAAATGAGCTTGCCCCAGTCAGTTTTATTGAAGAAAATTGATGGAACAGTTGTGAGATGTGTATGTAAACATGATTTTAATCTAAATAAGCATGATGCAAGCTATTTTAATATGATTTTATGCTAAATGATGAAGATATACAAATGTTAAGCTAATTCTAAATGGATTCTAACCTAAAATATTCAAACCCTAATTAATTAAACAAGCTAAATGGATGCATTATGTGATCATGGAAGCATTAATGGAAGCTTAAAGCTAATCAATGCAATTTAAAATAAACTAAAAGATGCTAAATGTGTGCTAAATATGAGTGTGAGTGATTTCAATAGCATAAGTTTTCTCTTAGATTTAAATTAAATAGTTCGATTTATTTAATTTAACAAGATGAAGTGTTAGCATGAAAGGGGGTGAATTAACCTGATTTGATAAATTAGGTTAATAGGTGAAAATGATGCCATTAATTAATTAGCTAGGGTAATTCAATCAATTAAGCGAAAAGAGGATGGGTTTCAAGAGGAAATTATGTTAGTAGACCTGATTCAAGTGTATGATATCATTCAGGACATTTTTCAGTGTCTACACTAACCATCCAATTATCAATACACATCTAGCTGCAATTGTAAACCAAAACATGAAAGGAATCATAACATCTCATAACGCATTAACACCAATATTTTTACATGGAAAACCCAAAATGGGAAAAATCATAGTGAGGATTAACTCACAATATATTATAACCGATTACAAGATATTACAGGGCTCACTGCTAGGACACACTGTCCTTGAAAGGCTCACAACCTAAAGTGAATACAAAATGGATTACCACCAAGATATAAAGAGTATGGCTCATTGCCCAAAGATGAACTAAATAAGTACACCTTCAAAGTGTTGGGATCAATTTCGGTTAAGCTCTAGAAAACCAAAATCCTACTCTAGTTGCAGGTATACAACAACTATCAAAACCTTCACACTACAACACTTGTCGCATAGCTCGCATCATTATTCACCATACCTTTTTCTTATATACATCTTCATCATATATTCCACACACATATATACATATATATGACTACATCTTTATACATCAATTAGGTTAGCCTAATTGAATGTGAACATACATAATTCAAATGACTTGTCAACTCAATTCAAAAATCCTTTTTGGTGCACAAAAAAATCATATCAAACACAAATTAGGTTGGCTCGGACCTAATAAGGAACACTTTAAACATTCATAAGATAAGCAGTTCTTAACCCTATCAGCCAAAAGAATTTTGAACTTCTATCATTTAGATATCTTAGTCGGATCAACCAAAGTTGTTGAAAGCTCATTTATAGCTATAACTGACACTTCTGAACAACATATCAAAAACTCATAGAATTATCTTTTATTGAGAGAATTTTCAGATCAAAATACCGGATCAGTATAGATACACAATTTACTTAGCCAGTTTCCAACCAATGTTGGCATCAATGACAACAAACCCGAAGATCACCTTCTTCATTCTTCCAACAATCTCCCTCTTTTTCATTGATGGCAACATGTGCCAAAAATGAGACTTGCTTCAAAACAAGATTGTGCAACAATAATGTACTCAACTCCCCCTATCATAGATACAAGAACACCAAACACAAAACTCTAACATACCCTACTTTATACATTATTTTCTCCCCCTTTGACATCAAGGACAAAGGACTGTGAAAAGTAAAAAAGAAACTTTTCAATCAGTAACTGGGGGCACCTTGTAACTACTTGATAATGGCTTCTGAAGTTGGCTTTCCATCATCCCAGACTCCTTTTGCCCTGGAAAGAGTTTTGTGCAGAGATTCTAGTTCTGCTAGGCATTTTTCTCCTTCTTCCGAAGTGGATGGAATTAAGTTCATCTTCTCAAGTTTTTCTACTTCTATCAACGCACTTGATACATAGACATGTCTAGACATAACCAGGTCTCCAAGCTGGGAAAACCGTCTCATAGCATCTTCTTTCTGCCTCTGTAGGATGAAAACTTGCTCTAAAGATCTGCAATAGAAACCCAACCAACATAGTTTCTATCATCTTCAACCTTGTAATCTCTGGAGGCATTGGCAAGCTAAGACTCAATTGAGTCCATTATGTCCTTGATACCTCAAGTGGCTTCAGGCCACTTCATGCAATAGACAAATAGCAACTAGGCTTCCTCATCACATTATCTTACTTCTTTCAAAGTTTACAAAGCTCTATCATGTGCAATTGCACACTTATCTTGCAAAAACAACAGTCTTTTCTCTAGCAGACTTAACTCCACTTCTTTTGCATTTTGTACCTTGATGTTAGATGTGTACTCTTTAACTGAATCAACTATAAGCTTTAAGTTATCAGTTGGAGATAAGGAATTATCAGTTGTAATGGGGCAGTCTCCTGTAAAGAATAGCTTCATTTATCAATTCATTTCCTTTTTGATATGACTTGGCAACTTCCTGTGTGATAGAGTTGATAAAAGTACCAATTAGTTTTATTCTGTCACTTGGTGCAATCTTGGTCAAGTCCACATAACTCGTATGTGATGGCAGCTTAATTAGTTGGGGTGGAAGCACAAGTTGAAGTATTGTTTTCCTTGATAGAAGACCTTTGAGGGTACTTCTAGATGATTCCTCGGTTGGCTTTGACAACTCATAAACTTTAAGGTTTTCTCCTTTATTCTTCTCAGCCGAAATAGCTTCCTTGTCTTCCTCTTTCTTCTTTTCTACTTCATTTTCTTCTTCTTTTTCCTTTTTTCTTCTTCTTCTTCTCTAGATGACTTTCCAGAGGATTTCTCTTTGTTTTCTTTCTCCCTTTTATCCTTATCATCCTTGTCATTATTCTTTTTATCCTTACTTCCTTCACTTTCACCTTTTTTTTTCTCATCCTTGTTTCTGGTAGATTCATGATGTTCTTCTTGCTTATCACTGGTATGATCTTTATGTTGATCATCAGACCTTTTTCTAGTTGTCTCTTCTATATCAGTCAGAGGGGTAGGGGTCTCTGAACCACCATGTATCTCACCTACATTCTCCAAGACTGGATTATCCACCACTTTTGTATGCATTTTTGCTTGAGCTGTGTGGGACGAAGAGTTGTTTCTTGCCCCATAACTCCTTGCCAATTATCTGATTACATCTTGGGTTTCTTGTCTTACCTTTTCCATACTCTCTTGCTCCTTATTTATTAGCATATTAACTCTCTTCTTGACTTTAAACAAAGTAGAGCATTCTTTTAGCAGATTGAAAGCTTCTAACTTAGAAAGGGATGAACCACAAGAATTTAAGGCATCACTTCTCATCTTATCTTCAACATTTACAGTCTCTTGCCTTCTATGTACTAATACTTCCCAAACATTTTCAGTTACTTTGGTTTGTATAGTCTCCATACTTACATTACAAATGACTATATAGTGAATAAATGCATTAATGATGGTTTCCTTCCCTTCATCATTAACTTTGTCAAATAACTTTGCAGTTGACATGAGATCATTGTCAATCAAATTATTTACTAAGGCTCTTATATCTAAATATGGTTGATCACTTACTAGAGGAGATGCAAGCATATCCTTCATAGGATCAAGTGAGCCTTCTTCATTCTTCTTATGTACATGGATTATGTAAGTATCCTCCTCTTCCTTTGTTTCTTCATCCATGGAGATATCAACTCTGGTTTGAGCTTCTTCATTGGAGGTACTACTCCTCTTGTTTATTTTCAGCTAATGCTCTTCTTTTATGCTAAGATCTATTTTTTCCTTAACAACATCACTTAGATTTATTTCCTTGTTAGCTTTTTGTTTTACTCTTCTTCTTCCTAAAGCAGCAGATGGTTTAACAGGAGGTATGTCCTTTCTCTTAGATGTCTAGGTACCGAGACCAGTAGGGGCATCAATATCAATGGATGCAGGGGAACTTTGTTCTTTGTTCTTTCCCTTCTCAACATTAGCAATATTGGAAGTAGCGACACTAGAGATAGGTTTTGATGCAACACTGGAAGACAATCTTCCTGATTTCTTGGGTCGGAGGGTTGTTCAGCAGATTTATCCTTTCTTTCATCAAGGGCCTCCTTTAATTGTTCTATATCATCCTTAGTGAAAGTTTATCCTTATGTCTTCAGTGGGTAGCACATTGCTTGGAATGTGTGAGAATGCACCCACAGGATCCACTTCATAAACTTTCCAAGAATATCTTCTAAATTTGGGTTGGGATCTCTCAGAGATTTCCACAATGGTAGGAGTCCAACCATTTCTCCTTAAACAACTTGAATATGCTTAACAAAAAGTTGCTTTAACTTAGAATCCACAAAGTTCAGATAATGGAAAATACCTTTTTATGCTTGTTAAGAACTAGGGTTTTGATGTAATATACTCTGAATCACCTTCAACTCACTCTACTTCTTCCCAATTGCACAAATATGCTTTATCTCAACTTAGTTTCTTGCTTTATTACTTACGAATTTTTCCCTAATTCGCATTTAATTCCTTCCAACCTTTAAAGTTGATAAACATTTTATGAAGCACATTGTAAACCTAAAAAGGTTCCGCAATTCTCTGAATCTACCTATTTCTTGTGAGAGACTTCTTGAATACCTTCAAAATGATGACTTACATCACATATCATTGTGTCATTGCTTGACACCTCATATATTGGGGGATTTTTAGATTTCTCTTTAACTGCTCCCCCTGAAACCACTACTGGGTTTAGTTTTTAGAAGAGGTATCTACACCAGATGTATTTGGATCATCCTTTTTCTTAGATTCTTCCTTTTTCCTCCAAATCTTTTCCATTTATTTTCTCACTTCGCTAGGATCCACTTTGTTCACGGGCTTGTTATTTTGTTCTAGATTAGGTTTCTTCCCAATTTTGCTCCTACAAAATTTTGAGATATGTCCTAGTTTGTTGCAAATGTAGCACATAACATATCTTTGATCAAACTGATTTTCATTTATCCTTGATCTGCACTGATTAGCCTTATGTTCAAGAATGTTGCATGTATAGCAATAGCCTTGAAAAGACTAAATCCTTCTACTAGCATTAAATCTATTTAATATTATCTGGCTTCTACACTCAATAGCTCTATGTCCAAATGTATTGCAGATAAAGCATTGACCAACAAAGAATCCAATATTTTGGTTCATCCTACTTCTACATTATGTTGCTTTATGACCGAATTTATTGCATGAGAAACAAAAACCATTAATAGATGGGTACCTTTGAGCATTAGGTTGTCAAATAGGAATCCTTCGGGTATTGCTCCTTTAGTTCTTGATCTGATGACAATTGCCTTGAGTCTTCCTTTGATTTTCCACTTTGTTGGGAATCATTTTTTCCTTTGAGCTTTGTCCTTCTTCAAGTCCTAGACCACTTTTATCCTTAGAAGGTTTTTGAAATACAATCAACTCATCAAGCCTTGTAGAGCTTGTTTTGAATTTTTCTTCATGAGCTTTCGCTTTTTTCAAATTAGATCTTAGGGTTGCCACTTCTTGTTCAAGCTTTGAACGTTCATCAATTTTATTCTGAATCTCAACTTTCTGACATTCCTCAACTCTTTTCTTTTCTTCCACTTGCACTTTCAATCCGGTAATGTCTTCATTAGCCTTTTTCAATTGATCATTGAATTCTCTATGCCTTTCCTTAAACTTTTTGATTTGTTCTCTTAATTTTCTAATGCATTCATTTGCTTCCTTTAAGTTTCCTTTCAGAGTTTCCTTCTCATCTTCACTTTTGTCCAATTCTTCTAGGGACGCATGAAGTTCCTCAGATGTAGAGGTTTCTTCCAGAGGAACATGATAGCTTTTGTTAGCCATGTATTCAAATTATGGGACCTTCCTCCAGTTGTAAGACTTCTTCAGAGGAACCAAGCTCTGATACCAATTGTTGAATACACTGAATATTGAGAGGGGGGTGAATCAGTATTCTGCTAGCACAATTAATTTCTAACCATCCAATTATCAATACACATCTAGCTACAATTGTAAACCAAAACATAAAAGGAATCATAACATCTCACAACATATTGACACCAGGATTTTTCCGTGGAAAACCCACAATGAGGATTAACTCACAATATATTATAACCGGTTACAAGATATTACAGGTCTCACTTCCACCTGAGACACTGTCCTTGAAAGGCTCACAACCTAAAGTGAATACAAAATGGCTTACCACCAAGATACAAAGAGTATGGATCACTGCCAAAAGATGAACTAAATAAGTACACCTTCGAAGTGTTGGTATCAGTTCTGGTTAAGCTCTCGAAAACCAAAATCCTGCTCCAATTGCAGGTATACAACAACTATTAATACCTTCACACTACAACACTTGTCACATAGCTCGTATCATTATTCACCATACCTTTTTCTTATATTCATCTTCATCATATATTCCACACACATGCATACATATATACGACTACATATGTATACATCAATTAGGTCGGCCTAATTGAATGAGAACATACATAATTCAAAATGACTTGTTAGATCAATTCAAAAATCCTTTTTGCCGCACAAAAAAAATCATATCAAACACAAATTAGGTTGGCTTGGACCTAATAAGGAACACTTTAAACATTCATAAGGTAAGCAGTTCTTAACCCTGTCAGCCAAAAGAATGTTGAACTTCTGTCATTTAGATATCTCAGTTAGATCAACCAAAGTTGTTGAAAGCTCATTTATAGTTGTAACTGACACTCCTTAACAACATATCAAAAACTCACAAAATTAATTTTTATTGATAGAATTTTTGGATCAAAATACTGGATCAGTATAGATACACAGTTTACTTAGCCAATTACCAACCAATGTTGGCATCAATGACAAAAAACTCGAAGGTCACCTTCTTCATTCTTCCAACAAATGAAGCCTCTTTTAGAAAAGAAGATCATTTTTTTGTTTTTTCCTTTGAAGGAAATAAGATTTCAAGTCCTGATGGGTTAACTCATTTTTTTATTTTAGATGTATTAGGATATTGTGAGTAATGATTTAGAGGCAATAACTAAGAAATTTTATGGAAGTAATTTTTTTTTAAAAGATCTTAACTCTACTTTTTTAGTTTTGATTCTTAAGAAGGTTGGAGCAACCTCCTTTTCTAGCTTTAGGCCTATTATCTTATATAATTCAATTTGCAATTCTCTTTTAAGATCATTAAGTTCAGAATGTAACAAATTCTTCCTAAGCTAATTTCATCTTAACAAAGTGTTTTTATTCTTCATGAAAGCAAAATTCTTGATTCTATCATTTACATTCATGAAGTGATTCACTCTATGAATGTTAAAAAGACATGGTTTATTCAAAAAATTGGATTTGATGAAGACATATGAACATTTTGAAACTCCTTAAAGTTATGGAAAATTTTGGTTTTAGAGAAAAGTTTCAAAAATTATTATGGAATTTGTCTCTACTTTGAATTATTTTATCATCATCAATGGTATTATTTCTATTTTTTTTAAATCAAGAGGAATCCATCACAATGATCCAATTTCTCCTTTATTGTTTGTTATTATGGTAGAAGCTTTGGGGAGAAATCTTCAAGAGAAAATTTTGAGGGTAAATTCAAACAAATTAAACACACTTCTACCAATGCCTCAAACTCTCACAAATAGTGTATGAATGATATTATTATTACTAGTGAAGCTTTGGTTTTGGAAACAAATGAGTTTGAGAAAAATTTATTTAATTATGAGAAAGATTTAGGATAAAAAATTATCCTTCCTAAGAGTACCATATATTTTCTAAATATTTCTTTACAGATACAACAAAAAATTTATGATGTTTGAGGGTGTCAAGTTGGTTCCATCTCTTCTTCATACCTTAATTTTTTTCTCTTTAAGGGGGTTTCTCCTCATTCTTTTTGAAAATTCTATTGGATAAAAATTTCAACACAAATTTAAAAAAATTGAAATTTCCTCTTCTAAGCCAAGCAAGTAAAATCCAATTGATCAAGGCTTCTCTTCCAAATCTCTCAATCTATTATATGAGTCTTCTTTAGATACCTACTATTTTTTTTTTTTTGGTAATATTGAACAAACTCAAAAAAATTGGTTTGGCATGAAAGAAAAGAAACATATCACATTGGTTGCATGAGATTTAGTTTGTAAACTTAAAAATAAAGGTGGATTGGGTTAAATATCAAAGACGTCAACCTTTATTCAATGATTAAACCACTTGGATAATTCTTAATGAAGAGAAAGAATGGACTTCTATCACTTCTAAGAATATTGGGATGGTAGAAACGGTGATATGTTGATTAGAAATTATTTCTCATAAGAATATTTTATTTGGAGGAGTATGGTCTCGAGAAAACTTATACTTAATAATGGTACAAAATAGAAACTTGGTGATGGATCTAACATCAATTTTTGGGAGGATACTTGGATCTTAAATTCCCCTTGAAGGATGTTTATTGGGTGGTTCTTATTGTGGAATTATGTAAAAAAAAATGGTATCAAAGTGACAAACTACATTATTTAATATTAATGGAGTTAAGTCTTGGAAGAATTTGGTTGTTGATTATACTAATTTTGTGGATCCTCTATAATTTATTGTATATAGTTTTCATATTCTACAAGCTTACAAAAGGGGTGAAATGTTTTGGAATGTTGATTCCTCTAGATTTTTCTAGTGCTTCTAGGTTTGTTGAGTTGATCAAGGCCCTTCCCCATATTGGTCAATTTTTTGGTAATTTTGGTTTACTGCTAAAATTAATATTTTACAATTTGTGGCTTAGAATAAGATCCTTACAATTGATAATTCATTTAAAAGAGGATTTACTATGTCTAACATATGCAGCTTATGTGAAGAAACTAAAGAAAATGTTCCCCACCTACTAAAGGAATGTCCCTTCTCTTAAGAATTTTTGGGTCTCATACTTTCACTCTTTAGGGTTGGTTAGGATTTTCCCAATGACACTCAAGGGATAATTGAGCATTTGTCTTCTTATTTTGAAAACTCTTCCTTAAAAATCTTATGGAGTATTTTTTATCTCACATTATATGATGGTTATGGAAGGAAAAGAGCAATAGAATTTCCTATTATTTGAAGTCTTTGGTGGGTTGGGTGATTAATAAAATGTGTTATTCCATAAAGGAAAATTTTCTTCTGGCTATTAATGGAAAAAGTATTCTACTTCTAAGATTGGTGTCTCTAAGGTTGAGCTAATGGTGGCTTCAAATTGGAAGCTTGAATTGATATCCCACTTCATTCCATGGATTCTAAATCCCCAAAAAGGTCTAATAATGTATGGTAGTGCAAGTTGAACTCTTATGGAACATCTAAAGGGAATTTGGGCCTAGGGAGGGGTGGAGGATCTTTAAGATATTATAAATCCCACTTGATGTTGCATTTTTAATTAGCTTGGGAAGTCAAACCAACTATTTTGTTGAATTTTTTGTAACTTACAATGCTTTAAAAATAATTCAATATGTTGGTGTTCACTCCATAATCATTAAAGGAGACTCTATGAACATTATAAACTAGCACTTGCACCGGAGGGGGTGCAAGGGTTACGCCGATAGAAAAATATAGTGAAGTAAGAAGGGGAGTGACGTACTGTTTAGCACTTGTATAATATTGTCTGTATATTTGTACAAAGTGGATTTAATACATATTTGGAGATATGGGCAAACACCAGTACCAAAACAAACAATTTTTTTGGAGATGCAAATGCCAGTACCAAAGCAAACAATATTTTAATCTCACAACAAAAAATAGACATTACGAAAAGATAATGGGTGTATAACCATCTCTATCACAGAATAAAGAAGTAAACATTCAATGTGTTCATTCCATCTTGTTCGAATTATATAGAAAATGTCAGTAATATATAGAGAACACCTTTGGCATGTTTGCATACTCCGAAATTATACAATTTTGTTTGAATTAAATACAAATTATTTGTAATATATAGAAAACACCTCTAATCCTCTAAATAAACATTATTAACTATGGAATTTGTTGGTATAATATCACTGCAATACTTGAGATGCAGTAATATATTTGCCAAACCTAAAATATCATTGCAATACTTGAGTGTAAACTATGGAATTTGTTCTTGGTAATTAGGACAAGCAACCAAATGCATTGATTACTTCACAATCTTGATCTTTATTTTAGAATTTATTTATTTTGTAGAAGGATATCTTACAAATCTTCTGGTCTTCCATAATTTTTTTTATTACATAAACTTTGAAGGAATAAACGCAGTAACTATATTCTGTTTCTAAAAGGCTAACTAGAAACTATTATAAAATATTGATAATATTACACAAAACCACATCACAACATATTGAAGAATGATAACATTCCTACTATTTTTTTTGTCCATAGAAAGTATCTGCAAGCAACAAATCTCCTGCACAAATATTGCTTCTTGTTTCATAGTAAATTGGGAAAACCAGTGAAAAATAATTACAATTATTGTTTCATGTCAAATATGGTTACAAAATTGGCATTAGCATTTAATACTTTTACTGCAAACTCACTTGGCATTAGGATGAACTTCCCTTCTTGATTTTTTCCCCATAGTTTCTTTGACTAATGGAGTTGAAAGGGATGATTTTTTTTGTATTTTTTGGTATCCATTTGAATTTTATTTTTCCATTTTACCTCAAATTTGTTCATTACTTTGATATACCTTGTTCTCATGTGGTTGGGCACAATTTGTGGATGGAATGATGCATGGATGATGATTGAAGTTATGAATAGTTGTAGCATTGATAGCGGTTTTATCATAAGGAATCTACATTCTCCCCATGTTGGTGTTTGCACCAAAAAAAGTTCCCTCTAGTGTTTAAGAGTTATCTTTATTCCTTAATTGCTATAAAACCGAGAAGTTGCGCAAGATTGTTGATAATTAAAGTAGAAGACTCTTACTCATTGATAATGATGTTTAGAGTAGTAGACTCTTGTTTTTGCAGAACATCTACGTGTACATTTAGGAGTAAGCATCTCATGGGTAGATGGAAGAGTAGGTGGTATATGGATATGATTATCATTTGTGACATATTGTATGGATTGGAGAATTCTCATTAGATCGTGGTAGTATATTGGAGGTATGGATTCTTGATCTTGATTCTACGTGGTGTTGTCTTCAATATGCTTTGGTTCATGTTCTTGACATGGATCAATTTGAAAGGATGGATTGATTGAAAAGAGTTTTCTGATGTATTCATCAGGCATGGGAATTGACTCAATATTTTGTTGATTTTGAAGAGGATTTGGATCAAGTGTTGAGTTGTGGAATCGTTCAATATTTGCAACCATGAGTTGGCAGGATGTCTATATGTCTTTGAAATGACCATTGCTAGAATTTGGTGAGAGGTGTTCAAGATGTCTATTTATTGCGCAAGGCTATTATTTATACAATTTTTTCCAGAATCTACATGGCTACTTATACTAACTACTATTGTCTCAAATATTCAATTTGTTGACCTCGTTCGTGTTAGTTTCCACAGTAATCTTCACACTCGATATTTTTGAAGAAGATTAAAATATATTGAGAAAATGGATGGATTCTGAAAGGACATCTAAATAAACATGGAATTTTAGTTACCTATTACACATTATAAATTAAATCAAACAAATTTAAAAATAAACTCTTATGACCTTAATAAATAAAGTATCTATTTGTGTAACACATTCTTGATATGCAAGCTATACTCTACATGGACTCAAAACAAAACTTTACAAGCTAACAGGGATACGAAACAAATTCTTTAGGACCCAGAAATTGGTAAATAGTACATAACCTAAAAGGAATTTGGAAACCTACACACTCTTAATTCTACATTTAATGCCTTAAGCCTACATTTAATGCTAACTTGATTTTGTGATTTATACACTAAAAGTATCTGAGCTCAATAATATAGTCTGATAGATGTCTTCTGTATATCATGGGACTGAATTAACCTTGCATGATGTAGTTGAAAAAAGGCCATGTTATTAAAATTACAAAGAATTCCATTACTTGAGAAATCTAGATCAACGGTGCAACATCACAACCGAAAACACTGAAAGTACTTCTCTGTTGAATAACATTACTTGTTTATTAAGCCATGTCACATACAACATTTAGAACAGTTGGTGACACAAGCATAATTTTAATATAATTGTGTGAGCATACTACATCAACAATCCAAATTGAAAGTCAACTTCAATGAAAACTAGGTTTTTTCTTTTGGGGATATACTTAGTCAAGGGTTTATATTAATATTTTGTAATCATTAGAATCATTAGTATTTTTGAGAACTTGAACATCTTGGTAACTATGATAATGACTTGGTATCTATGTGAAACAATAACATGATTATCAAACTATGGTAAATGTTCAATGCTAATGAATATTATATCAACTATTAATTTCAATACTAGAGAATACAAATGGGTAATCTTTACATGTGCAACACTATTCCCAATCGAATATCAAACAATAACTATACAAACAAGTAAATATCCAATTGATAACTATTTGATACTAATGGATATCATATTGAAAATAAATCATTAACTATAACTTTTCCATACTAGAGAATACCACATTAAATAATAAAAAAATTAACTTAACTATAATTGTTCAATATCAATTGATCGTTGATAACTTTAATTGGCCAATACTAATAAATATCACAAAAAAAATTAACAATATTACTCTAAATGAATTCAAAAATCATTCCTATAATTAATGTAAATAATATTAAACTATTTGATACCTAGATGTAAATGCATATTAAATTGAGACTATAGCAAAATATTGTAGCAATGATAATTCAAATGTTACTACAAAAATGATAATAAGAAAATGACAACTTTTCGCCTAGAATCCAAAATGCCTCAATAACACTTTGTAATAATAATGGTGCAAACAAAAAAAATAGAAAACTTAACTACTTATTTCAGTAGAAACACCTAGTGTTATAGCTATTCCTCCTAAGGATGTATTATTAAATTAACTCATTCAATTTAGTTTTTGTTAATGTTAGAATTTGCTCCAATGAAGCATACACCCCAAAGATACTACTTTGTTTTCACTAAAGTTCATAATTATCGAAAATGATACTAACTTTATAATGCAGGTGACCAATTTGATCTAAGATCTAACACAACAACATAAATACTACTATAATCAACTTATTGAAGTAATAAATAGATTTAATGGGGAGAAACCATTATAAATCCTTTGAGAAAACAATATTCGTTCATAAACATCTAGCCATTTATATCTAATCTCTACATCAACTACAAGCTATGATTTGATTCTTGGCAAGTTGATAAACAATATGTTTAACCTATCATCTAAAAGAAAGCTCATTCTTAACTACTTAATTCGATGTAAAATTTATAAACAACAAGGAAATATAATACCTCTAAATGATAACAACATGATTTGCTTCAAAAATTGCAACAAAATTGCCTCGTAGTTCATACACACTTACATCAATTTGTATTTGAAGTGGTTGGTATCCTAAGAGGGTAGACATTGTTATTCTGATATTTTTATATCTTGACGACTCAAAAACATTATCATGATTCTTATCGTGATGAAAACTCTTAGCACTTCTTGTAATAACATAAAGAGGTGCTATAATGATGGAAAATGTTGACTAAATTTTCACCTATTCTAATAAAGCTTGTAGACTCCATAACTTTTCTTAGGAGTAGACCCACCGATGATGGCCTAAAGCATTATTAGGTCAACCCTAAATTTGTTGGTAAAACTATAAATTGGAGTAGAAATTTTTAACTCATTGACTCTCTCTCCAAAATTGTGTTAAGCTATTCTTTCAATAAGAAAACAAACTTGGGCACAATAATGTTCAAGATTGGCATTTGGAGTGAAAATTCAAGAAAGTAAATATCCTAACAGAGAAACTGTGATAGTTGATTAGTCAAAGTGACTACATTTCTAATTTCCATGCAAAGTTTAAGAGATGGAGATCACATCCAATGTGGATAACAAGAAAACAAAATGGAGAATGACAATAATAGATTTCATTAACAAGGCATTGGCCTTCTATCATGCAATACGAAATGAATTTGATCTAGGCAGAAAGAAAAAACTTATGAATGAGAGTAAATATGAATACCAAAAACCAAACTTCAAACAATGGCATAAGGATAAGAGAACTCACAAGAGACTTTAGAAGAGATTGTTGGATATGCACCACAGATTTGCAAACACTGTTCTTAGAACCAGCTGGGAGCAAAATGTTTAGTGTTAACATAATGCTTCCAAAGATACCAACAAATGCAAAATCAATAAAAGGAGGCGGCTCGATGCAAGTAGAGGCAGAGCCCAAATCTGCATATTGGTAGCAGAAGAAACATAGTGTGAGGGGCATGGCTTGTGAGGGGGTTTTAAAATTGAATACATAAAATGTGTAGAGATTAAGAAGGCACCAATGTGGAAGAACAGAGGCTGCAATTAACGGAGAGATCCCACACAATGGTGCGCATGGAAAGAAATACAAGGGGGCTCCATCGATGCCCAAGGAAGAGGAGTAAGCCAGCTTTGTGCTGCACACAATTTATAAGAGCTGGTGTAGAAGAGAAAGGGGATCGCTATTATTAACTACAATGAAAGCTGCGTGGGAAGTACCTTGCATGTTTAAAATCATTTTCCTGGTATGTCCTCTGCCCTCTGTGTATTCTCATGTAATTTGGTTCGATCTGCTTCCAGTAGTAGTCTCAAAGCTGTGTGTTTGTCGTGAATCGCAGCATTCTTCTTATAGGGATTATCAGCAATGGCTTATCAAATATTTACCGACATCTATTCTGACATCAATAAATGCAAAAGATGCAAATTTATGGCGTCTGAGATAGCTGGAGGTTGATATTTTCAGTTGCCCTGATTTCAAATCTGGAAAGTACATTTTTTATTTATCGCTGGGGTTCCGTCACGTCACACTTCAGGACATAAAAGGACGGCTTGATTTTTCTGCGCTCAATCTATTGCCATTCATAGAGTTGGCAAGTGGGTTCCAGTAGATGCCAGCGTGTTGGTTTGTCCCCGAAGTCAATGGATGGAGGAGATATAAAGCGACCATATTTGAGCGATGAAGTTTAACAGCAACCCACCAGAAACCACGGTAGTTTGACGGCGTGAGACTTGTTTCAGGCCAAAAGCTCATCCAATGTATAGCCTATCGGCTAAAAATTAAAGAATAAATGTTAGTCAACCTGGACTATTGGAGGATTGATAAATAATTTGATTGATATAATTAACATAGAAAATGTTAATATAGTCCACAAATTTAGGGAAGCTAATATGTTAGGAAATTATCAAGTTTCAATCAAACCATTTCCTACATAACCTTATGAGAGAAAGGCATGCATACAATCTTATAGAATAATAATGCAAAGATCAAAGTCATACCACAAGATTACACAATATATTCCCTAGTAAAATCCTCATGAGGGAAAACCGAGCCTCCAAAATCCACATTCAGTCTATGTTTTAACAATGAAACATTACAACACTTATATAGTCTTCATGAATACTTCTAAAACATCAAGCTCCTCCAATGTATCATTTGTGTGTCCAAGAATAATGGGTAACCATGTAACCATACATCCCATGGTATGCTTCACATACACACTACAAGAGAGCTCAATACAAATGACAACCAACTTCAACCACTAAACATGTTATATAGATTCAAGATCACTCAAAACCACCAAGTGGTATTGGCTAAACCACGTCTTAAAATAATGAAAGCACAAAACCATTGACCCCAACATTTAATTTTTTGTACTGCTTTTTCCAAATATTAAATATTTTTCCAATATACAACCCACACATAAAATATCTAACCAACATTACAATACAACTTTACATGTGTGAAATGGAGGGTGTAGATCTTATCAATGTAATGGAAAATGAAGATTCAAACTTGATTTCATTTTGGATTGGAAAATGGAAGGCTAGGATTATGTTAATCAAATTGATGGATAGGATTTGAAATTGGTTAGATTTAGTATTGATGAAATAGATTGGGAATTGCTATTAAGATGGGTGTTAGTTAGAAAATCAAGTTTTAATTAGAAGAAAAGGTGAGATTTTAGATAAGGTGACACTAGTTTAGTTAATTAAATAACATGACTTATTTAATTAAATAATATTAGAATATTAGTTTAATTAATTAAATAACATGATTTATTTAATTAACTAATATTAGAATATTAGTTTAATTAATTAAATAACATGATTTATTTAATTAACTAATATTAGAATATTAATTTAATTAATTAAATAAAATGAGATATTCAATTAAATAACATTAGGATATAGTAGTTGAATAATTATCTAGTGATAATGAAAAGGGTTTAATTTATTTAATTAATTAGAGTTGGAGGAATTGAGATTAGTTAACATATAAAGGTGAATTTTAAGTGTTTATAGGTCTAAACATCAAATGTTTAAATGTGGGCATGTCAAATTTTATCTCAACCTTATCATTAGAGGAGTTAACAATATAGGCATGCCTTTATAGGTATCATTACTATTCCAATCACAACTAGCCCATTCACATTAGATACATTATTTCATATCATTCCTACTAAATTATCTTATAGTATCCTTTTAGGATGTTCATGGTTGCATGTTATGAGAGTCATACTATTTGCTTTGCACATATGTGTTAAATTTTAATATAATAGTAATAATTATTGCATATCAACTCATCTTAAACCATTTAATATTTCTAAAATGGAAAATAGCTCTAATAAATTCATTGTAAAAAACCATTTGCTTGATAAGAATACCTTTAAAAATGACATCCTAATCAATGATGACACTTTATCTAATGATGAATTAGGGATTATTAAATATTATACCTTGTGATGTTGGAGAATATCACATTGATCCAAAAGCCTATAACATCTCAAACATGTATATGGATCCATCCATTTATGGGAAACCACCTATAGACACCTAAAAATTACTAACATATTTTGTCTAAATCGTCATTACTTCTCGTCATCATCTCTTATCAACTCATTCATCACTATTAATTAAATATTTTGAATTATTTAATTAAGCTAACACATTATCCTCTTTAATTAAATATTTTTTAATTATTTCAGCATTTTCCATCATCATCACTAATTAAATCATTTTTAATTATTTAATCAAATTGTCATTTTCTTCCAACCACTCTAATCAAATATTTTTTAATTATTTCTAATTTTGTTCTATCCACATTGATTAAATAATTTTAAAATTATTTAATTAAATTCATAATTTCTATCCACATTAATTAAATATTTTTTAATTATTTAATTAATGCATGCATTCTTCTCATCCAAGATAAATAAATAAATTTAACTATTTAATTAGCTAATGTTTCCTCTAAAAAATTTATATCTTTAAATGCTTCTAAAAAGTAAACAAAATCAATATCTTCTTTCTTTACTAATTATATCTTCATCTCATACACATGAATTAAACAAATTTATTTATTTAATTCTATTTATATTATTTTATCTCCTAACTTAGTGAATTAGTTGAAAAGCAACCTTGATTCACTCTCACTCTCACTCACCCTCACTTTGAACTCATCCAAGCAACTAGTCATCTAATCCATGCAACCACTTAACTCCACATATTAGCCCTTAAAATTGACACATTTCACTTGTATATTCATCATGATCTCTCAACCAATCTCATCCATTGATCTCTCAAAGCATCCTACACCATTGATTATGTATATGTGAAATCTATAAAACACCCATCATTTAGCCATTCAAATCCTCCACTAATCTCAATCTCTACACAAATTTTGAGAAATCAAGCCATATTTGCATCTATTTTGCTATCAAGTTCATGCTAAACTAAGAGCAATCCACATATTATTATATCAATATTATCATCACATATAATGGAGTAAGGTTAGGTACATTTTTGTGGAGGTAATGTTAGTTTAATTTAATTTCCTTTACATTTTGTGCACATGCTCACATTGATGTTGTCATTTGTTATTGGATTGGGCTTTATTGATTACTACTACTTTCAGATTTGATAACATTTATTAGGCTTCACACCACCTAAGGAATATAATGATGAAATATATACTTTTGTTTGTGATTCAAAGGATGCTTCTAATATTGGTTTATCTTCTCCTTCCTCATCACTTAAAACAAATATATGATCATGGATACAAACTTATGTAAAAACTTGGTTATAATAGTAATGGATATATAAAGTGTGAACAAGATAGACATAAGCTAATGGACTTACAAAAGAACAAACAAAATCATGGTATTGGTAATCAACCTAAAGATATGAAACTTTAGTTAGAAGAGTGAAACGTTAAAGAAAAACAACTTGAGGCATCTATGATTCATATTAATTCATCTTGCAATGATTCCATTATAACTTATAGTAATACATTTTCAACACACATTGAGATAGACCCACTTGATGGTGATGACTTCATTACTTAGATGTGTCCACTTCTCTCTTTTATTAATTGCCCTATATTTGTGCTTTTGTTATTCTTGGTTTTATGTTCAATTATATGTTGTGTCAATGTTCCTATTTAGTATGTGGATGATATAAAGACACCTTTAGTGGCACATGTTGACACAAGTGACTTTGAACATGTGTTGTGTTGTTCATGTCACTTCTTCCTTGAGCTTTGTATCATTTTTTCTTTGGCCTTATTCTTATTCCATGTATATTGTGAAATTCTCATTATTTATTTGTCCATTTACCTTGTGTGTCGTTACATTTTGACCTTTTGTTTAGATCATGCTTGTGGTATTTCACCTTTTCTATTTTGATTTTTCTTCCCCCACTTGAGAGCATCTTCCTTATCATTTTTTCATGTTTAGCACCTTCATATGTCATGTTTTAGTTTTACACACTTTCTTATGTTTCCTTGCTCACTTTTGCAAATGCTTAATTTCACTTTTATTATTGATCATGTTCCATGTTCCCACTATATGAGTTTACTTGTTTCTTATTTATAGATATTTTTATTACCTATGCTACACCTGTGTGATGTCTTTTATATGCCATGACTACTATGCTTTTTGTGTATTACTTATCATGACTTACATTTTTTTATCCTATTCTCATTATGTCTACCTACTTATGACTCCATGATTGTCAATTTATGCTCATTCCTTCATTATTATGCTATTGGGTCGTATGATGTTTTATCATGTTTCATCTTATGATTACACATTTGAAACCCTTGTCATGAATTTATCTTATCCATTCCATTGATATTCTTATGATCCATATCTTTCCTTTAGGGTCATATTCATCTTATCATCTTACACATATTTGGGAAATCACCTTTACACATGCCTTCACATTCATTTTCTATTTATATGTATTCACATGCTTGTCTTCCAATTACATACTTGATATGCTTACATAATATCTACCTTACCTTTAGGGCTATCCTTTATTTATGATTTACCTATATTGAGGGAAAACTTATGCCTTGAAATTTATCTCTTATTTATATGCTTACATGTTGTATCATACTTACCTTACCATGTGCCTATACTAGGGGAAACCTTATTTCATGCTCCTTGATTATTATCTAAGTTCACTTACATGTTTATATACTTACATGATTACATCTTATTCAATTATTTTATACTTATCATTATCATGTATCATTTTTTCTCTCCTCTGATTTATTACATTTTATGAATGTAACCATTTGAATGAAGGCATATATTGTTGCTAATAATTTTTGTGATTGAGATTTCAGATAGTGACTTGTGCTAGACAGAGACTCATCACCATATCTAGATGGAGCTTGATTTCATTACACGCATTCATCATGTGGACATCTATTACATTTACCACATTGGGTGGAGGTTTATCACAATACTACATTGTGCAAAGTGTTGATTGCATTACCTACATTGTATAGATACTTGTCACATTTCCATATCATATAGAGTTATGTCACATGACCATATTGTATGTAGTATTTTGTATCACTCTCCATACAAATAGAACATTGTATCCCTTCTCTCTTATTTTTTATAGACAGTATAAGCAACTTGCAATGTGTTTATCTTGATCATGAGGTAGGACCTACTCATTGTATATCTTTTCACTGTTTTGTAGGTTTCTATGGACAAGAGACTATAGAAGAGAAAATAAGGATTCAAACATGTATTTAAAATCCTAATGTGCACCTCTAATTAAGCAAAGGAATAAAAAAAAAAGATGAAAGAAAACAAGTATTCTCTCACCCACTCCTTTTTTTACACAATTTATTTTCCCTTCAAGAGATTTGTGCTTGATAGATGGTATGTGGTTGCTCTTCAAACCAACAACATGACTTTGCATTATGTAAGCTCTTCTTGAAAATAGCTTGGGGATGGTTTGATTAATAGATTGAATAAATGATTGCTTGAGGTTCAATATTGATCCAGTATATCAAAAATTGTAAATGATTAAGAAGATTGGATAGAGGAGGGGCCTCCAAGTGACACCTTATGATTGGCACACTTGGAGAGGACAAAGAGCAAAGGGATTTAGATGGACAAGATTATCTTTAACTCAAATGGATGGTGGGGATTGAAATTTCTCACACATGTGAGAATGATCATGGAGATGTGTGATTATGACATGTGATTGATATCACACGTGTGAGAATTGCATCTAGATATGTGATTCGATAGGTAAAATTTCTAATTAACAACATGAAATGTGACTCTACATGTGGATATGTGATTTAATAGGTAAAATATCTCACACATGTGTGAGAGTCACATGTGTAAGATGAAGGGTGTAGATCTTCTTGGGGAAATTAATCGTTGAGATTTTATGAGAGGATATTTGGAGAAGTGGGATGGATGGCACAAGTGCATGTCAAGTTTGACCATAACTTAAGCATACTTAGGAATGTGTAAGTGGGTTGATTAATTAACTAATTGATTTTAGTCAACTAATTAATTGAGGGGATTTTGGGAAAATTAAATAAATTAAATTTATTTAGTTTGGAGAATGAAGATATGAAAGATGAACTTATTTAATTAAGGGTGAACTATAGGGGAAAGGGGTAAAAGATAAACAAATTCTAAAAAATTCAACACACTAAAGACATGATTTTTCAATAATAGCAAAAAAATTCAGCATGAAATCAGCAAGACATCATCATCTACTCTACAACTAAACAATTGTATTTAGTTTTCATACATTATTACAATTGTCAATCACAACTCTTGTGAATAAATTAATTTATGGTTTGATTGCTTTATTTATTTAATTAAAATTTCTGTTACAAATATGCTCAAATTTTCATTCTAAGCTTGATTCTCACAATTAGAATGACTACCCATATATGTCTTTAAAAAAAATTAAGAAGTTTCAAGTCTTAAAAAATGAGGCTCATTGCCAACTCTAGGATTTTGGATTGAAATGAAATATTTTAATAACGTCCACGAGCCCACAAAATCCTATTGGACCCAGGAACAACACAAGACTGCCAATGAAGAGAAAGACCCTAAACAGTTTGAGATCTTCACTCAAGATTAGCTTTCCAACAGTGGATTTTGATGACGTAGTTTGTCATTTTGACCAACCTTGCCTCCTCAAACAAGGTACTTAAGTTATCAACTTGCAAGGTGTCCTCATAACTGACCCAAATATTTTTATACGTTGAGCACTCCATAACAAAGTGTCATTCTGTCTCCACCATTCCTTTGTCACAAAATCGAAAAATTCATTTTTCCCACTCTTCTTTAGGTACCATCCATCTACCCATTTCACATGTAAGACGATGTGAACTAGTGCGAAGCTAGCTCTCAACATATTTGCTCTCCATTTAATATTTGCTCCTATATAATTTTTTTCTTCATGGTCCCCCTTGGGGTTAAATTCTTTGATATAGTACTCTTTTTTTCGCCCCGATTGTTTTGTCTATATAACAATTTTGAATTTTTGTTTCACATTTTTTTTATTTCTTCATTTGTGCTTGGACAATCATCCATATTCACACCCCACTTTTCCATCCATTTTTTGTTTTGTTTCATTCATGTATTCTTTCTTTTATTCAACTCTTCTTCCACAATTATCTTAGGCCAACGATGGTTCTCCATATTTTGGACCTTATGTAGGTAACTTAGTAATTGAATCATCTTTGAAGCTTCCAAGGAGAAAGTACCTATCTTTGCCAATAAAATCTCATAAGGAATTGCAGTTTTGAGTTTAAGGCTGCTAACAATTAGGCGCTTTTGAATTCTTTCCACTTGCCTCCATTTCTGATCTGACATGTTGTCGCCCCAAATTTCACACCCATAGAGGACCACTGGGGTCACAAGTAAGCCAAACAACATTCTCTTGGTTTTCCAATCCCAAAATTCAGCATTTCTGCATCTATTTTGAAGAGAGTAAAGTGCTTTCCGACCCCCTTGAATTCTTTTTGCTCTACGAGTTTCCCAACTGAGCTTGTTCTGAAAATCAAGCCCAAGGTATTTGTATTCGTCCACAATTTCCAACAACTTGCCTTAAAAAATAAAGCTAATTTGTTGCTTTTTCCTTCACAGAGAGAAGATCGTTATTTTTGTTTTGCTAGTGTTCACTGGCATCCCAACTTCCTGACAAAAGGATTCAAGAGATTTCAAATGCTTTCTTAGCTCATGCGTTGTTTTAGTGATTAGAATGAGATCATCAACGTACAAGAGCAATTTTATTACATAATTGGCCAACTAAATACCCTCCCACCAGCTTTGTCTATCCACTCTTCCAGCCTATCAATGTAAAGCCCAAAAAGTGTTGGGGAAAGCGAGTAGCCTTGCTTGACACCAATGTCACTACCAAAGCACTCAAACATACCTTCGTTGGTTCCGATTTTAGCTCTGACCTGCTCATACAACTTATGAGCAGCTACCCTAAGCACCTCTTGAACTCCCAGTTCCTCCATTCTAGTTGACAACTTGTCTTGTGGTACCATGTCAAAGGCTTTTTGAAGTCTACAAAGCAGCAAAAAGCCTCCTCCCCCTGAACGTTCCATATTTTTCAATCAAAAATCTAAGGGTAATACCCTGATCAATAGTGGAATGCTTCAGTCTAAAACCAGTCTGTCCCTCCACTCTTTTGCCCTCTTTCTCAACCCAACTATTGATTCTACATTCAATCATGCTTCCAAAAAGTTTTCCAAGAAGCGGATTAATCATAGTAGTGCGGTAGTTTGATGGGTTATTGGTGTCCCCACTTTTGAATAAGGGAATAACAACACTAGTTATCCACCCTTATGAAAAGCCCTCTTGGATAACCCTATTGAAAATGCCCCTATACAAGGAGTAAGGACCTCAATACCCCATTTTAATAACTCTGCTTGCAACCCATCAATATCTTGTGCTTTTCCCCAGCGAACCTTTTTATGCCTTTAGTGATATTTTCAATGGTAAAAAGTTTAGCAGTAGCCTTAATTATTGGAGGTCTATATTTATCTTGTTTTCCAACCATTGAGAGCTTGTGATATTGTTTTCTATTTGTTTTCTTTTTTGTTGTAGCTCCTTCGAGAATTTGTTGAGGTTGTTCTTTCCAAGAGCAATCAGCTCCACCCTGCTCACATATTTTTCTTTTTTATTCCGTATCATTTTATTGTATTCCCCAAGAGTTGATTTGAGCATTAAGCTCTAATCTATGATCTTGGCTGAGTGAGATGGCTGCAGACAGATCTAGTGGTTGAACCAATATGGAGAGCCCAGCTGACAGGCTGTCTTCTTGCAATGGAGCGCCTGGTAGTTGCTTTGAAATCAGCTCACCATTTTACGAAATGGAAGTGGCAGAGGAGTTTGAGATTCTCCACCCGGGCAGCACAAACCCATTTCTTACTGGCAAGTCGAGAATGGCGTCTGATAGACAAACCCATATTCTCACTGGCAAGCCAAGAATGACGCTGATACACAAATACACGTATAAATGGCCATAATATTAGGCTTGAGAAGGAAGATGGTGATTGCGTTTCAATGTCGTAGAATGAATTCTCTTCGCATCAATCACACAACGCCGTCCAATGACCAGCTCCATCTCAGGGTATTCTCTAGAGAGCTTTGCTTGAAAGAGGCGCTGCACATTCTGCTTACCACCCACAACCCACCTTTCCACTCTTCCACATATTTTCAACTATTACAGACATGCATTGCCAAGAATGCCTATTCAGAGGGTTGGCTAATCCATTCTTTCATCATTGACAGGGGATTCAATTTCGCTAGAGGTGTATTTTTTCAAAAGAAAATAATCAGCATGTATGTCAAGTGCGGTAGTTTGGTTAATGTTCGTAAAGTGTTTGACGAAATGACTGAACGGGACTGCTTCTCATGGAATGTGATAATTGCAGCTTACAGAAGACATGGGTACTGTCACGAGGCATTGATACTCTTTCTCCAAATGCAACAAACAGGTGTTCAACCCGATCAGTTCACCTTTGCCAGCATCCTCCCAGCCTGTGCCAAAATGAGAGCTTTGGAGCTGGGTATGAACATCCATCAAAGCATAATGGAGCGCGGATTATTATATGATGTCGTTGTTGTGAGTGCCCTAATAGACATGTATGCCAAATGCGGAAGTATACAGAAGGCACAGGAACTGTTTGAGAAAATGCCGCAGAGAAATGTGGTCTCATGGACTGCAATGATTGCAGGATACGCACAAAATGGGCTTCTTGAAAAAGCCTTTGATGCTTTTAAGCGAATGCAATTGGAAGGTACTGAGCCGGACTCCACGACATATTCCAGCATCCTTTCAGCCTGTCCTAAAATGGGAGCTTTGAAAGAGGGTATGCACATTCATCGATGCATATTGGAAAACGGTTTTTTGTCAAATGGAGTAGTTGCGGGTGCGCTGCTCGAGATGTATGTAAAATGTGGAAGCATACAGAAGGCACGCGAATTGTTTGACAAAATGCCTCAAAGAAATCTGGTCTCATGGAATACCATGATTGCAGGTTATGCACAGAATGGCGTTTTTGACGAGGCTTTAAGACTTTTCAAAGAAATGCCGCAACAAAATGAGGTCTCGTGGACAGCAATGATTGCAGGATATGCACAAAATGGGCTTGTCAGAGAGGCACTGGAGACTTTTAAGCAAATGCAGTTGGCAGGCGTACAACCAGATTTTACAACCTTTGTTACGATCCTCCCAGTCTGTGCTAAAATGGGAGCTTTGGAAGAAGGCATGCATATACATCAAAGCATAATTGAAAGTGGTTTTTCTTCTCATGTTGTAGTTGCAAGTAGCTTGATAGACATGTATGCAAAATGTGGAAGGATTCGAAAGGCACGGGAACTTTTTGACAAAATGCCTCAAAAAAATGTAGTTTCCTGGACTGCGATGATTTCAGGATATGCAGAAAATGGCGTTCTTGATGAGGCCTTAACTCTTTTCAAAAAAACTCCTCAACAAGACATGATCTCATGGACTGCGATGATTGCAGGATTTGCACATAATGGGTTTGTTGAAAAGGCCTTGGAGACTTATAAGCTAATGCAATTGGCAGGTGTAAATCCAGACTCCACAACTTTTACCAGCATTCTTTCAGCCTGTTCCAAGATAGGAGCTTTGGAACAGGGAATGAACTTACATCGAGTCATAATTGAAAGCGGATTTTCATCTGATGTTGTAGTTGCAAGTGCCCTGCTAGATATGTATATCAAATGTGGAAGAATACGGAAGACACGGGAGCTATTCAACAAAATGCCTCAAAGAAATGTGGTCTCCTGGAATACGATGATTGCAGGATATGCACAAAATGGGTTTGCTGAAAATGCCTTGGAAATGTTTAGTCAAATGCAATTAGGTGGTGTAAAGCCAGACTTCACAACATTAGCCAGCATACTCCCAACCTGTGCCAAAATGGGAGCTTTGGAACAGGGTATGAAGTTGCACAAAAAAATTATCGAAAGCGGATTTTTGGCAGATGCTGTAGTTGCAAGTGCCCTGATAGACCTGTATGCAAAATGTGGAAGTATACAGAAGGCACGTGAGTTGTTTGACAAAATGTCTCAACGAGATGTGGTTTCATGGAATGCAATGATTGCAGGTTATGCAATTCTTGGCTATGGCAATGATGCTTTCAAACTCTTTGAACTAATGAAGCACTATGGAACACACCCCGACCGTGTAAGCTTTGTTTGTGTTTTATTTGCATGCTGCCATGCAGGTCTAGTGGATGAGGGCTGTAAATATTTCCATAGCATGAGTGACTCTAGTTACATCATGCCTACAATGGATCATTATGTATGCATGGTTGACCTTCTTTCCCGTGCTGGCTATCTTGAGGAAGCTCTAAAATTTATCATCAAAATACCGATTAAACCTGTGGCCGTTGTGTGGATGTGCTTGTTGGGTGCTTGTAGATTACATAAGAATGTAGGGCTTGGAGCATTTACAGCAAATCTCCTTGTTGAACTGGATCCTAAAAATGCTGCACCTTATCTCCTTCTTTCAGACATCTATGCAGAAGTGGGGAGGTGGAGTGATGCTCAAAAGGTTAGGAGATTGATGAAAGATAGAGAAATAAAAAAGACACCTGGATGTAGTTGGATTGAAATCCATAAAATGGTACATGCTTTTTGTGTAGGAGACAAATCACACCCACAAACACGGGAGATCTATGCAATGTTGGAGAAATTATCATGGGAGATGAAGGCATTAGGGTATTCTCTAGATGCAAGGCATGTGCTGAATGATGTGGAGGAGGAGGAAAATGAAATCTTCCTCTGCCACCATAGTGAGAAGCTGGCAATTGCATGTGGATTGATAAACACGTCCCCTGGAACAACTATTAGAGTCATCAAGAATCTTCGAGTGTGTATTGATTGCCACACTGCAACCAAGTTTATATCCAAGATTGTTGCAAGAGAAATTGTCGTGAGAGATGCAAACCGGTTCCATCATTTCAAAGGAGGACAATGTTCTTGTGCAGATTATTGGTGATGTGAAGTAATATCTAAAAGAATTGCCTAAACAGGCCCAAATTTCCTATCAGCCATATTGTACGGGACAGTGTACATGCACTCCAAGTGCTCTGGAAGAATCTGCACCTTACACGTCTGGTTATTTGAGCTCCTTTAGTGAACAATATATATCTAAACACAGACCAGCAATATATCACAGTTCAATGGTATCAGAGTTGCAGTGATAAGAAGGAATCAGGTTTTCTTTTCAGTTTCTTAAAAGTTTTTTTTAAGTGATTAGAGAGCTTGAGCATGCCGTTTTACTTAACAGAATCAGATTTATGTATTGATGGGGTATTTGTTTATGCCCTGTTTTATGATACCATGAAGCATCCTGACATTGAAGTTTCAACTATTTTTCAGGAAGCCTGAACGTCTTTAGGATGAAAAGCTGGAGGATAAGATCTTCAATGGGAAAAGCAGAAGGAGAGGAACGCTTGAAGGCAATTGAAAGCTGGCTGCCTAACAGGAAATATGTGAGGGGCCAACAATCAATCTCATACTTGGAGCTGGTGAGGAGAACACCTTCATGGTTCTTTAATCCAACCTTTATCATTTTGTCTGAATTAATTGTATATCTTGTGTCCATGCCAGATCTGCCAGTTGGAAACACATTTACACGTATCAGATTATGAATGCAAATTTGTATATGTCCATGTATATTTTGTTTCTCTAATAGTTATATATTTCTAATGCTGCTTCACATTGATTTCTTGAGAGGTCGTTTTATTGATTTCACCTTTGTGAGCATCACCTAGATGCAATGAGTGCTAAGTGGACCAATCATTATCATGAGAGATGGGTTCTTGTCAACCACTGCTCATGAAACATGGGTCAATTTGTTTGACTCGAAAAACTATACGATTGAATCTTGATAGTAATATCATAACATGCTCTTTTTAATTTATTTTGATATAATTTTGTTTGAATTTATTTGGTTTCATTTTGAGATGAATTGCAATGATTTAACTATACATAACAATTTTTATCATACTGTAATTGCATATATGCATGGTGCTTGAAAAACATGCATAATAATGTTTATAGAGTACTATTAGCGAGAAGAGATTAAAATCTCATATGTAGAAGTCAAATCACAATTTTATTTCACATTGAATTTCATGCATATCATATAAGAATGTGCATAATAATGTTTTGTATAAATTAGTATTAGTGAGAAGGTGAGGATTGGTAGGTGACCCTAACATCCCATGGCTATAGGAAATATTTGTGGTTATTATAGGTTTGGAACAAAGGGAAACTGGGAGGATGATTACCACAAAGATTTATGAAGAATGCGATGGAAGAACTTGGTAGTATCAAGAGGGATTATAGTTATTGACTTAAAAATAATCAATTTGGATGCTTTCTAGGTGATGAGTTGTGAAATGGAGACATTTTTCATGAGTTTCATGTATTAGAAAATGTTAGTGAAGACCAAATTCCAGGTGGTGAAAATGAAATTTTCTTTCAAACCTTAGTCATATCTACATTTAAACTTCTTTATTTTTTCGTTTAAGTTTCAAAGAATACTTTTTTGGTAATATGACATTCAATTCACAATGTTCAAATATTGTAAACTAGTCATGAAACTAAGCTTTTTGTTTGACATTGATTGGAATGGTTTATATGTGGTCATATGCACACATTTGTATATAATAGAAACAAGAAAAAAAATAGTGTCTCATAAGCACTCACATCAAAATTGCATTAAGTGTGAACAACATAAAAATCGTAAAGCTTAAACAATTGCTCAAAATGAGGGCTCTTCAAAATGAGGGCTCTTGGTTTGACTCCCTTCCTCCCCAAGTTGTAAGAAGAGGGGGACCTTCAGCCATCCAAAGTTGCTTGTCCATGTTGGCACCCAATTTGATTGTGTCCAATTGTGCTTGAATCCCAACCCCCATTATGCATTTTGACCATATTATCTCGATCATAGATAACCAATCTAAGATGATTCCTAACGGGTCCCCCTATTCAAAGTTTGCATGTGTTGTTCTCCATCCTCCCCCATGTGTATGCAAATGTGTTAGAAGTTGCAAAGGTCTCAAAAGTTTTAAGTGTGGAGGTTTTATGTTCAAATTTCTAAGGTCTTCGCTAATGTCGAAGTTTCAAAGTTTCCCTTCCTAACACCCCTTTTGGAGTTTTCCTTCTTGGTATGCCTTTCCTCCCAACTCTACATTGTTCTTTTGTCTCTATGAGAATATTAGACATTCCCATCCCAACATACCTTTCATTCATTCCTCAACTTTTCCCTTGCCTTTGTCAGTGTCTCAAACTCCCTCTTACTAACATGTATTTCATAGGAACCTCGTCTCCCTAATCAATGACACTAAGTTACCTTTCATAGTTGAAGTTTCATTCATCCCTTTACCCAATTACTTCCTTAGTATCTCCAATCCTCAACTTCCAATGATTCCTTCTATATATTTTTGTTGGAGTCAAAGATGTGGGGATGCCTCTAAAGTGGTATTTCTAGTATGAATTATGAGCCAACCCTAATCCTTGGCATTTTTCGTTGTGTTATCTCATTAGGATCATGAGCCTAAACACATCCTTATTTGGGTACCTTGTATGAGGTACTCTTGAGTGTCAATCCCCAATGTTTCACACTATTCACCTTTTCGAGATCATGGGTTCAAACATGTCCTTATTTGGGTGCCTTGTAAGAAGTATCCCTAACTCTTGATCCCTAAAACTTTTACATCTTGCACTATTCATCCCTACCTGTCCCTTGCATGTCTCAAAGTGTCATTAATAACTAGATTTGATGCTACAACTACTTCATAATGGATTTTCTCACTTAGAAAAAGTTGTCCATCATGAGGGTGTGGATTCACATGCAACTTCAAGTGAAGGATAAGGAATGACATGATGCCATTAATACAATGGTTATTTTTCTGACATGGATTAATTTCATGCAAGCTCTCGCCATCATTTTAGTAGATTTTAAGGGATTTAAGCTTGCCTTGCATGCCTCATCCATTGATCACCAATTCCTCCTTGATTCCTAAAGTGACAAGGCAACCAACAAAGCACCATATATGCTAATTCAATTTTTCAAAAAGGTTGGTCATTTTCCCCTTGTATGTGATTACAAGCCATAGGAGCTTCTAGGGTTTCAATTCTTGCAAATCCAATCCCTATTAAAGCAACAAATGTTTGTAAATTTGAATGAGATTAATATTGTAAATTATTCTTGTAGTTGAATGTCTCCATAGTTTGAAATTTGTCAATTTTTTGAGAAGTTCTAGCTTAGGGTTTCCTCTTGCCAATTTGTTGATATGAATGTAATGAATGTTTGATGAATGGGATAACATTCTAATGCATTACAGGATTTTGTAATAGTCGTTTCTTCATTGCATGTGAATTTATGTAGTTTGGGATGGATAACCAAGAATGTTAAGTTGATTGTTATCATTATTTGTGGTGTATGTGTGTGCATAGCTCATGTTCCTTTGTGATTTCTATTTGTTGTTCTTCATAGCATGCTTGGACTTTGTAAACCAATGAATAGACATTAGCCTTGGAAGTAATGATTCACCTTGCACTTAAACTAAAAACGTCATTTACTAGTAGAGTGGGAGTAGGAAGTAGATTATATGCACTTCATGATTCAATGTTAAAGCAAGGAAAATATTTTCAACAAGAGCATTTTCATCCAAGAGTCATTTTGTGCATACCCACATCCTACTTTCATGCAGTGAGATGCTTATCAACTTAATAGAGGTTACAGTAGTAGTTTAGTCCTTGGTCTAGTGATAGTTTTTTATGTTAGGTGTACATTAGACTCTACTACATAGTTATCCTTTGTATATCTTTAGTTTTATTTAATCCTATTTAGGATACTTCTAGGGAAGCTCCCTTGGGTCAAGCTAAGCTTGAAGTCGAAGGTCTTACCCACATTAGTAAATTGGTCCAGTGTTGCTCTACTTGATCATATGTTTTAGGGTTGTTGCTATGAGTTCAACACCCCTTATGCTTCGAGAATTGCCTAGCTTTGGGGATTTGGGACTTGCAACTTCAGTGACCAACAAATTGACATAGTTGTTGGGGATATGATATCTTGGTTCTCATCTTGAAGACCTCAACAACTTAGAACAAAGAAATGGGTTATTGCTTAAAGGACCTTGAAGTTTTAGCTACTAGAAAAAAATGTCTCTTCTAAATGAAGGGTGGTGACTTTGTTTCAGTCAAACCCAAAAGTCAACAACTAGATTAGTAGAGTTTGAGATGGATAAAAGAAGGTATCCCAAGTACCAACAAGAACAAGATGAGGCTTCTACCAGTGCATCAAGAAAACATCCATCATGGGAAGCAAAAAATAGTGGTAAGTCTTTCAAACCTACTTGTCAAAATTCAAAAGTGGGAACAATAAGTAGAAATATTTTGTTCATTGATTCAAGAGGTTAACATCTAGTTCCTCCTTCAACTCAGAATGGGCAAAGGATAAGATTGGAAGTTGTAGTATTATAGAAAATGTGATAGAGAAAGAAGAGTCCAGTGTAGTTGTGGGTAGTAAAAAAGAAAGAGGTGTTAGTAGTTCACAAACATGAACTTTTGAAATGAGCAAATCTAAATGATGAATCATAACTAGTTCAACCCTTACCATTGGACTTAGAATGTCTAGGCAATAAGTTGAAGGAGGAACTAGATGTTCTTTTTTGCAATCAAGTCATGCAATGCAATTGCATAAGGATGGGAGCTTGCCAGTTTGAGCTTGTCAACAAGATCGTTGCATTTCTGTATAATTGACACTCCCAATATATGGATTTCAGTTTCTATAAAATCATTTGAATTCACTGATTCACTTGAAATCAATGGACTTGTAAAGGACTGTTCGGAATCACTACTATCAATCTTGATTATATCAGTTTGTTGGTTAGGATTTTCCATGACCTAAATGAATGAGAGGAAAACAAAGTGTAATTTAGAAGAAAAAAATATTGAAATATTGAAGTTGTCTAATACTTAAGAAGACAACTCTATATTTGGACTTTTAAGAAGAGAGGAAATGACTATTTTAGACAATATCCCAATCACATCAAAAATATAAGTTTTGATAACTTTAAAAGCTTAAAAGCTTAATTTAACTCATAGCTGGTTGTTTTCACACCCAAGAAAGAATACTGTACAATATTTCTTCTATGTAAATTTGAACTCCAATTGTCGATAAGAACTAGGTATAGTATCCTCTTCCATTAGTTGCACTAATATTCTTACTTGGGTGGAAAAGAACCAACAATGAATTAAATTATTATTTTTAACGTCTCCATTTTCTTTCAAAACTAGGACGTTCAAATAACATGTAATGGAAACTTTAAATATTAATTCGGTTGAATTTATATTAATTTTGATAGAATGATATATATTCAAATAGTATATACTAATAGTTAATATATAATTGTTGTATAATTAAAATATATATACCAATTGTTTATATACATTAATACATGAAACTATAACACAATATGAAGGAATTTTACAATTACATGCAATGACACACACATTACTCACATAATAATAATAATAATAATAATAATAATAATAATAATAATAATAAGATTATTAAATTTAAATTTAATATTTAAATATCATTATAATTTAATAATATTATATTAGATGAGATAAAATGATTCCATGAAAATCATTAATATGAACAAATTTAAAATTTAAAAATTTACATTTTGTCTCATATTTATATTAAATGCTTAAATTTTAATCTAATTTTGTTGTCCACAAATTAATATCATTTTCTTCCTTCCAACTAATTTAGAAACATCCAATTTCTATTTTAAATATTTCTATTTTAAACATCATTTATCTTTCATTAAATTAAAGCTAATTAATTCCAACTAGAAAGTAACTAAAAACTAATTTTGATTTTTTATTAATTATTTCTTCTTATAATTCTTTTTTATTTTTCAAACAATTAATTTCAATATACATTTAACTTCATTGCTCCTTTGATTTATTTGAGAATGGTTAGCTGATTGTTCAAAACTGGTTTAAATGCATAATAAATTATTTTAAATTTCTCCAAACAAAAAAAAATTGATTTGTAACCAAATTTATGCTACAGTTAAAATTTCTATTTTAAACATCATTTATCTTTCATTAGATTAAAGCTAATTAGTTCCAACTAAAAATTAGTTGAAACTAATTTTGATTTTTTAAATTATTTCTTCTTATAATTATTTTTTATTTATTAAACAATTAGTTTTAATATACATTTTAATAAAATATTAAATAACTATTGATTTTTTAAAATTATTTCTTTCTTATAATTCTTTTTTTATTTCTTAAACAATTAATTTTAGTTTTAATAATTAATACAGTTTAGTGGTTGAATCAGATATTGAACTTGACAATGAAGGAGTTGTTGAACCAGACAATGACCCTTCACATAAAGTAATGCTTGGATTTTTAATATTTCTTATTGAAAACTAAAATATTTATGTCATAATATATTTTGGGTAGAAGTTAGTATTGCTTTTAATGCTTCCATGTAATTACCATTATTAAAATCCATAACTATTTTATTAACATATGTAGTTACTGACTCAGATGGGAGATCCCTTTGTTGAAGTAACTTAAGAGAAATGAGATGTTGCCCAAATAGCTAAGAGTAAAGTAATGGAGGCAATGTCAGATGGTATAAACTCATCACTAATAGAATGCTTAGAACAGTTGTTGTTAGTATGTTATACTTAGAATGGTTGTTGTTAGTATGTTATTTCTTAAAAGTGTCACATAGATTGTCTTTTGCACATGTTCTAATCTCAGAGATTCTCAGGTGATTTGGAAGAGGCTATAAACCATCTTACAGAAGTCTTTATGTGCAATCCCACATCGATAATCCTCTATGCTAACAAAGGTGAAGGCATAGTTGTTAATCTTACTGATTATTTTATTCTTTTGTATGGCATAATTATTAGGATTGCCTGAGAAATAATATAAGAAACAAATTACTAATATGAGACACCTTAATGATTTTGCAACTAGTGTATTTGTGAAGATGAGGAAGCCCAATGCAGCCATTTAGAATGCTAATGTTGTCATTAATGTTTGTACACCTTTTTAATAAGGCCTATGATTTTTTTTTCATTTCTATTATTTTGTTAAGGCATTAATCCTCTTTATTATTCTTACTGGATTTTACCTTTGCAAACCATATCAAAGTTTGGGGGTATGTGCTCTATTTCTTTAGCAATCTTTGATATGGAATCCTATGTTTATAAATTATAAGAGGAGTGGTTTTTCATAAGAATATGATAAAAAAATCCCACAAAGTGAAAAAAATCTATAATAATATTATTGAAAATCTTTAACATCTCTTCCATCTTCCCATGGGCAACTATTCACTGAATGATTTGTATATGCAGAAGGCTAGAGGCAAAACCCATCATAGTGCTTTGTTGTCAAATTACCAGTGAAAAGACGACTTCTTTGGCCACCTTCGCCTACTGGTTGACATCAAGCCCCTTTGGGTTGAACCACTGTGGATTCTCATTCCCTATTGGTGAAGGTATTCATATCGAAATGCAGAAACAAAACTATTTCCCTTTGTTGCCATTTGATCTGCCTGGCAGTCGGTAGAGGCTCTACATGCAGAGGAGGCAAAGCAACCAAACTACAAAACCCCGCCTCAAAAATACTCACCAATAGCACCCATATGATAATTCTCCCCATATTACACCGCCATACTAAGAATTGAATGACAATTCTCTCCCTATAAAGCTTTAGCTTTGATTTGTTATAGTGATTTATATAGAAAGTTGCCTCTAAGAGGCGTAGTTTTGAGAGGCAACTTTCTTTACTGTTGTTTTCAACTCAGTGATTTGGAACCGCATTTAACGAATATGGAAACTTGCTTCAAATTTAAATAAAACATTTCTAATTTGAATTGATATCAACTTACTGATAGTGATCTTGCATTGCCTTTCATGAATATGGAAATTTCATTTAAATTTAAATAAAACATTTCTAATTTGAACTGTTTGAAGTTTACAATTGTTTCAAATTTGAATAAAACATTTTCTAATTTAAATTGTTCGAAGTATACAACTGACAAGTGTTTTTCTTTCATGGATTGTGTTGGGGTGCTATAGGGCATGTTGCCATTGTAGTGTTATGCCTCTCAACATAATAAATAATATTTTTTTCAATATTAAAAAAAAAATCTGAATTGACTTTTTTTTTAATGTGTTTCATTTAATTTTTATTTTTTTAAGTTTGGTGTTACTTGTAATTTTAACATATAACTAGCATACCTATATTTTACAAATATATGTTTAAAGTACGCCGAGAGATATCCTTCTCAAGGTGCCTATTTTTAATCAATTGAACCTTAACCCAAATTAAAGCATACATATATTAAATATTAATATATATAGAATACGTCGAGAGTTATCATTATCGAGGCATCTATTGCAACCTAATTGAACTCTTATTCTAACCATAACTCAACACTAATTGAAAGCTAATCCTAATCGTAGTTGTAATTGAACCCTAACCCTAATTAAATGCTAATTGAACCCTAATCCTAATTAATTCCTAACCTTAATTGAGACCTAACCCTAATTGTATCATAACCCTAGATAACTATAATTGAACCCTAACACTAAACAAATAATACTCCTTATCTTAATTGAACCCTAACTCCAACCCAAATCATAATTTAACCCTAACCCTAATTAAACCCTTATTGAATGAACATTAGTGAAGTTAGTGAATGAACCCTAATTGACCCCTAACCCTAACCTAACCTTAATCATAATCCTAATTAAACCTTAACCCTTATTAAACCCTAACCAAATTTGAATGATAACCCTAACCATAACCCTAAATGAGCCTTAACCCTAACCTAACCCTTAGTGCAACCTAATTGTAACCCTAACACTAACTTGAAGGTTTATCTTACAACCCTAATTGAGCCCTAACCCTAACCTAACCTTAATCATAATCCTAATTAAACCTTAACCCTTATTAAACCCTAACCATATTTGAATGATAACCCTAACCATAACCCTAAATGAGCCTTGACCCTAACCTAACCCTTAGTGCAACCTAATTGTAACCCTAACACTAACCTAAAGGTTTATCTTACAATCCTAATTAAACCCTAACCCTAAATGAACCCTATCCTTAACCCTACCCCTAATGAAATTGTAATCCTAATTAAACCATAACTCTAAGTTGTTTGAATTCTTATTGCAACCCTAACTCTAACACTAATTAAACTTTGACCCTAACCTGATTGAACTTGTATTATAACCCTAACTCTAACACTAATTGAATTGTAATCGTAACCCTAGGTATCGTTGAAACCTAACCCTAATTGTATCAAAACCCTAGAGAACTCTAATTGAACCCTAACCCTAAAATAAACAATAACCCTTACCTTAATTGAACCCTAACTCCAATCCTAGCCCTAATTTAAGACTAACCTTAACCCTGATCTTAATTAAACCCTTATTGAATTGTAACCCTAATTGATCCCTAACCCAAATTGAATACTAATTAAACCCTAACCCTAAGTGAATAGTAACCTTAATTAAACTCCAACCATAACCTTAATTAAACTTATTCTTTAACATTAATCCTTAAAAACTAAACACTCTTACTCTTTTACATTTAATTTTTTAAACTCCTAAAATAATAATTTAACTATTTGAATTCATTTTTTTAATTGTTCATTTGATATCATTTAGCCTATGTCACAATTTATCACTTCATAAGAATATTATATATTCTATTTAAAAATATAGTTAAAAATCTCTTCATATCCATATTTTATCCCAGCGCATCAGACAAATACTCCACCTGCACTGCCATCTTCAAAACGCAAACCTAGAAAAACTACGAGACTTGAATTCTTTTCTTTTTAAATAGATCTTTTTTTTCCTCTCCTAATTAAATTCACGAGTTCGATCCGCCACCACCTCTGCCTTTAACTGTAACTGAAACTTTACTTATAAACCACCATAACCTAATTAAATCGGTGGAAAATCATCAAATTCGTAAAATGCATTTGTATTTTTCATAAACCAAATCACCCCTATTTTTCTAATTAGGTTGATCAATGGGATTGGTGCCACAAAACCAAAAGCCACAGTTAGAAAACAACAATTTAAACACTTGTACTTTTCTTTCATTTTCCAAGGTCAAGGGTTCGAATCTTGAAGGCCTAAAAAGAAAAGAACTCAACGAACAATGCATACAACTTGTAATTACATACATACCTATGCACTGGTCAATTTCACGTGGATATAAAAGATTATAGGCGGAGGGGAGCGACATAGCTAGGGTTTGATTAATGCGAAAGCCCAAAAAATCATTGCCGGTGTAGAGCTCACACAAGCACGTTGTGTCCCTGGTGATGACTGCGGCCAGTGCCTCACAACAATCATCTTCAGAAATGGAACACTCGGATGGTCTTATCATGTAAGACAGGCATGGTGAGATGTTGACGATGGGGTCGGTGCAGTTCAAATCTACGTCTATCTACTATGCCAATTGACCATAGATTTGAGAACGAAAACTGCAACAACTTTGCGAAATGGTGATTTATCAAGAGCAGTTGATATCCAATATGTAAGTTATGAAAAATAGTTATGGAAGAACGCAATCATTACCAATTGTGATAGGGAAAAAATACTTGTTAGAAAATGAGCAGCAAACAAAAGAGTGCAAATAACAACTATAAATACCCTACACCTCAAGATTAGCCTAGTTGGATTCAAAACAAAATAAAAGCAATAAATAGAGTGGATTCACCTTGTCTTGAATCGATCCTTTTGTTGGCCCTTCGATCTTTGATGTTGTATGCTCATTTGGTGGCAAGAGATGCAAGCTATGAGATGATATGAAGATGGAAAATGAGTGAAAATGGATGCAAGTATGAGAATTTGGCTAAGTATGGCTCAAGAGAAATTTTGCAAAAGTTTGGCTAGCATAAATAATCTCTTCCTAAATGAGAGAAAAAAGGGAGTATTTATAGAGAATTTTGGACTCTCTAGGGAAATGAACGGTTGAGATTGAACCACTAAGATCAAGATGTAGGGCTAAAGTGAGTTGAAAACTCACAAGCCCTCACATCTTGACATGTGGCATGTGAAGTGGCTTGTAAAAGATGATGTGTATATGAGTTGGAAAGAGAGTACATGACATGGAGGTACTTCATAGTACCTTGGGATTGGACAAAATCTTCTCATAAAGGAGGTCCTTGTCCCCATGTGGGTGAGAGGACATGTGATGAATTAAAAATTCCCCAGATATCCACATGGGGATGAGAAAAATAATTTTAAATTCCAAGGAATGCATTGGGGGATTAAATGTGAATTAAAAATTCACATGGAGAATGGAGTGCCTTCTCCAAAAGGAGAAATCCTTTAATGAAGTTGACTTATGACACATTCCATAAATGATATGGGGATTAAGTTGACCTAATTAGGTGATTAAGGTTGTGCAAGTACTTGATTAGACAAACTAATGACAGATTAAAAGCAAGTGGGAGATTATGAAGAGTTCACATATGACTTGATGTGACAAGTCAAATATCACATGGGGAAGAGAAAAAAAAATTAATATTCTTTGGAATGATAAAAGGAATTAAAAATTCCTTGAGGTTGATTAGGCTAGTTAATAAAGGATTAGAGGAGGGTTAGGTGGCTAAGAGAGATTAGTGGCCAACTTGTAAAAGTTGGAGGATGTGACACATTTTAATTAAGGATTAGGCATGTGCACATCCCTAATGATGAGATTAAGAGAATAATTAAGATTAAGAAATGGATGTGACATGTGGGGAATTCATTTGATGAAAGGGGAAGGTATTTAATTATTTAACTATATACCTTAGGGATTTGGTAGAATTAAGGATATTAATTAATAATAACGATATTATTTAATTAATGCAAGTAAGGGGATGCTTAGATTAAAGGGGATAAATTTGGATAAATTAAGTGTCCAAGTGTCCAAATTTAGGTGTCTACATTTTGCCCCTCTTTGAGATGGTGTTATGAAGTAGCATCATTTCAAAGAATATTAAAACATAGAACCTATAAGAAGATGGTTAGATTGGGAAAGATGCCCCAGTCATCAAAGGACTGACTAGGAAGGGAAAAAAATGATGAAAATTAGGGATGAAGGATGCCCCCTCAAGAGGACATGTGGGTTAAAGAGAACACGGGTGTGCTCTCGAAATGGAGGAGATGATGCAAGGGGTATATGACGAAGATGATGCAAAGTGATGGGTAAGAAAGGATGAAAAGGCGGCAGGGGATTGGGAGGGGAGAGTGATGAAGGATGAATGGATGGGGGGGTTTTGATAGATGAGAGGATGGAAATGAAATGCAATCCAAATGCAATTTTCCATCTTTAGGAGCACTGATGTTTTCTATAGCAAAAGACACGATACACCAAGGTATAAAGGACCAAGGCAGATTAGTGTCTAATGCATGAAACACACAACAAACAAGAAGGCTATCCCAACACCCCAAAGTCGCAATGACCTTGGTCGGGCCAGGTATTGGGATAACCACAAGCACACAAGGATGCCCCAGCGTAACACAAGACCTCAGGGATCTTGGTGGGTACTACGTGGGACAACCGAGAAGACAACAACAAAGCAAAAAGATCAAGATATGCCCCTATGTTGACTAGTCAAAGCACACCATGATATGATGGATCAAGGCGACCATGACAAGTGATGATAGGGAGCTCAAATGATAAACAAAAGCCAAAAGCATCAAAAGATTGCAATCAATGTCAATTGTCATTTGCCATAGGATCAAGGGGATGGATGGGATTGATGAGATATGTTAGGAAGGATGCATCCTGTTGAGACCGATGATGGATACTAAATTGAAATATCGATATGACGCAGGATATTCAGAACAGATTAGATCTATTGATACAAGTGGATCTTGTTTGTTAAGAACTAGCTAGATAAGGGCATAGCTCGATGACACGACACAAGAGACGTGACACAAGATAGGAGACTGAGACATCCTAGCGACCTAGGGGCTCGGGGGCCGATCAAAGATTAGCCTTGCCTACGTGGAAGTGCAGAGCCCTCGTAGTTCAATAAAAGGCTGACGACTAAACATGATGGAGACTTCGATGGATGACAGGATGGAAAAAGAAGAAAGACTAATGATAGATGATAAATGAGCAGATGGACAAAGCCCCAGGGGCGGATCAAATGATCGACCTTGCCTACGTGAAAGCGCAGGGGCAATGTAGTTCGACCAAAGGCCAAAGGAAAACGATGGATAAAGGATGATGAGATGACCCTAGATAAGGGGACAAAATGATGGGACCGATACAATGAGACAAGATAGACCTATTGGATTGGATAGGATGATGGTGATCACGAAGCTCAAGGATGGGATAGTTATCCAAATCATCAAAAGATGAATTGGGAGGATGATTTGATGGATAGATGAATGATGAGAAAGGATAGGAGATTGAAGAGATGTGCAAAAGAAGCAGAAGTGATGACGATAAGATAGATGGCATTGGATTGCCTGGGGAGTAGCCTATAGCTAGATACCAATGACAAGGGATTATGAGATGGGATGGGGATAGAGGATGGGTGGAGGGAAAGGATTGTTTGGATGAATTGGATAGAGGGATAAGGATTTGGATGAGGAAAAGGTTACCAGATGGATAGATGAAAAGGGATGCTATGATGGAAGGATAGGAAAATAAGGATGGGGAGATGGATATAAGGATTGTTTGGAGGGATAAAAGATAAGGATGAGGAGATGGATATAACGATAAGGAGATGAGGATAGGAAATGGAAGGGATTGCTCTGATGGAATGAATGATGTCTCCAAGGACTATATCACAAAAGAAGGTAGATGCCCCCACTCTAGCTATGTCATGTGTGAGGAGGCATGAAGGATGCAATAAAGAAGGATAGGAAAATAAAGGAGTGAGATGGATGAAGATAGGATGCATGGATAAGGAAGGGAGATTGAAGGTAGCATGACGGGTAGACAAGTGTGAATGAGGAGTAGGATAGGGTGTGGATGAGGGGAATGTATGCTAAGAGGTGTCCAAAGCATGTTTATATGTTTTCCCCTATCGTTATCAAGATCACAAGGAGGATGGAAGGATGGGGATAAATGATATATGCCAAGCAGGATGTGTAAGATAGGTAGGATGGAGGGGATGAATGAAAATGACGTATAGGAGGAAGGCAGATGCATAGCTAGAAGCATAGTGGATGGAGGGAATGCATATCAGGAAGTTGCCCCCAAGTGTAGATCGAGATTTACGCATGACGTATGTTTGCCAGGTTTTCATCATGGTACTTATCCAAGGCACTTGTTTGCCAAGTTTTCACCATTGGATGGATTATTTCTCTTTACTATTTTTTTTTTACTTTTTGGATAGCATGCGGAAGGAGATGGATAAAGGACTCAAGCATCAAGTTTTATATGTGGTATTAAGAGCCCATGTTCGAACCGACTGTTGGATGTTGGTACAACCTTATTAGGAGAAATGGATTATGCAAGAGGATGAATTCGAGGGATTTGAGAGGGGAGATATGTGGGATAATGGGTGGGATGTTGGAAAGTGTATGGATGGAATGATGGGGTGGATATGTGATGGGGAGATGTGTTCAAGACCAATATTGGCACATGTGGTGGTGGATGTGAAAAGGTAAGAGGATTAATGGATGGAGAATGTGGGGATAATGGAGGAGATGGAATAGTGAATTTCGGGACATAAGGACCCAAAACAGATTTAGGAGAGGGTGGATGAAAATGATTAGCTTTTGGATGAGAAATGTTGGATGTTGTTACAAATTTTTCATTTGATGGCATTGCCTCTTTTTTCTTTGGGATCCACATGGTTTTGATCTTTTCTTTGGTAGGCCTTTGTGGCCTACGGATTTGATTTTGATTGTGAACATGATTTTTCTTTTCGTCACCATGTCTTTCAGAGGAGACATGGGGAGCTTTAGATTTATGTGGATGTTTGGATTTAGGCCTTTTTGCTTTAGTATCCAAAGTGATTTTGATAGAAATGGGATGGGTGAGAGGAGATGGATGACGTAGAGTGATGGAGGTAGGAGTATGGGGATTATGTGTAGGTGGAGGATGTTTAGGTATGTGCCTTTGTTGATCCTAATTAGGGGACATGCGAGAGGGATGTTTATGATGGATGACATGGATAGGTGTTGGATGGATGAAAGGATGAGATGGAGGAGGTGATTTTAGGGTATAGGGGCCCAAAATAGATGGAGTGGGTGGAGGGACATAAGAACCCAAGATGGATGGAGTGGATGGAGGATGGGAGATGGTGGATGGAGGGATGTAAGGACCCAAAATGGATGGAGCAGATGAAGGAGGAATATGGACAGTTGTTTTGAGGCAATACGATAGAGGAGGAGGGATGGCAACATATGATCTGTTAGAGCAATAGGAAGAGCCGACATTTCTTTTGGAAAAGGCTCGTTGAGGATGTCTAGAGGTTTTACCAACATCTTTAGATTGTGAGTCTTGGGAAATAGGTCCAAGACCTTGCATGCAGATTTGTTCTTTGACTTGGATGGGCTCTAAAATACCTTGCTCACGAAGGCCTAGACCTTTTCCTTGATAGTTCATTTTCTTGAGCATGCGATCCACGATAGGATTTGTGTTATTCTGAAAACATGATGCAAGTCCATTATTAGGTGGAGGATGATGGGTGGTATAAACGCTATGTTTTTCTTTGTGAGGAGGCCACCATGGAAGAATGGGATGGGGGATTGTGAGCTTGAGGTGGACTAGATGGGATGGTAGGATCTTGATCTGGAGAAGGGGATATGTTGGCATGCTTTGGATCAAGCTCTTGGCATGACTCATCGTGTGCGGGAGGCATGATAATGGAGTCTTGGTGGGACTCTTCAGGTGGGGAAGATGGAGGGATAGAGGATTCAAAACATTCATGGGAATGGATTTTAGTGGATTGGATTTGGTGTCGTCAATGGGTTCGACGACTCTCGGAGTAGGAGGTGGGTGTTCAATGGATTCGGTAGATGTGATGGTAGGAGATGGGGGCTCAGTGGATTCAGAGGATGTGATGGTTTCAACGGTTTGAGTGGTGCTAGGGGTGGTATCATCAATGATAGGTGCTGGGTGGAGAAGGGTCTTGTCACAATTCACTGTGGATGATGGGTTGGGATGGCATGATTCCACAACTTCAAGGTGTGGAGTGGGAGATGTCTTCTTTGCTATAAGTCCATGGAGAACTTTTGGAGTGAGAAACTTGAATACTCTAGGCTGAGATGGTGTGGTAGGAGTGGATGAAGGATTATGGATTGGTGGGGGATTAGGACTAGGGATTGGTGGACTAGGATTAGATGGAGGAATGGGATTGGATGCAGGACTGGGAATAGATGGGGGATTAAGATTAGATGAAAGGTTAATATAGGGGTATTGAAATGGTGAATTAGGACACGAGGATGTGGGTGGTGGATTGTAGTAAGGGTATTGGGATGGTGGATTAGGATGGGAAGATTGAGATGGAAGATTGAGATAGGGAAATGTGGATGTCAGATTAGGATAAGAAGATGTGGATGTTAGATTAGGATAGGTTGGTGTGGATGTTGGATTAGGATAGGAAGGTGTGAATGTAGGATTAGGGTAAGTAGATTGGTATGGAAGATTAGGGTAGTGGGTATATGAGGATGGAGGATGGAGATAGGAGGATGTGGACGGGGGATTAGGATAGGGGTATTGTGATGGCAGACTAGGATAAGAGGATGTGGGTGTTGGAGAAGAGGATGATGTAGATGAAGGATATGATAGATGTGATGGATATCCCTTGTCAAAGGTATCATAAGGAGCATGATTAGGCATGGATGAAGACATAACATGATAACTCGAAGGGGTGATTGAATTTTGGAAAGCAGGTGGAGAAAGCTTACTAGCAATGATAGTGTCAAGGGGATCTATGTCACATTCTTCTTGATCGACAAGACTTTTGTTATTGTTGTCAACGTAATTAGGGTTTCCCTTGACTACTATTGATGGAGGATAAGGATTCATGATGATGAATGGATAAAGAGGATGGATTTAAAGATTTTGGATGGGAATGGGCTAAAGCTCAAATCGGGATTTAGGTTAAGCTCATATCGGGATTGGATTAAAGCTCAGATTAAGATGATTAGATGATGTGATGGGATTGATTCTGACGATCGACACCGAATCTGCTTCGAGATGGAAGCAGATTGATTGGGTCGAAGGTGATTGGATAAAGATGCAATTGGACTGGATTGGATAAGATCGATCGATGATTGATAAGATCGACTGATGGAGCGGATAGGATGACAAAAGGGATCGCAAACCCCATTCAGAGATTACCCTAGGTGACTTAGGATGCTGATTGATCGAATTAAAGGATAAAAGGATGATTGTGGCACCGAATCCACTTTGAGATTGAAAATGGATTGATTGGGTTGACAATGATGATTAACCTAGGACGGATGACAATCTAAGTGGATGTTGATGATGACGATTAGATCAGGTACTTAGGTCAACTTGGATAATAACCTGAAACGAAGTTCAAAGGATTTGGATGGGAAAAACGATGATTTGATTGGAGAAATGGATGATAGAAATGGATGAACAAATATTCAAAACGAGTAAATGATTGACCGAAACAGATGAACGACTACTCAAAATCAGTAAATGACTGCTCACAACAGATGAATGATTCTCGAAATGAGAAGATGAAGGTTTGGAATAGATGAAAGATTACTCGGAACGAGTAAACGACTGATCGAGATTGTTGAACGAGAGTTTGAAATGATGAAAGGAGGCTTGAAATGGATGTACATTTACTCAGAATGAGTAAACGAATGATTAGAACGATAGAACGAGAGTTCGAAATGATAGACGAAGGTGTGAAATGGATGAACATTTACTCGAAACGAGTAAACGAATGATCAAAATGATAGAACGAGAGTTCGAAATGATGAAAGGAGGTTTGAAATGGATGAACGTTTACTCAAAATGAGTAAACAGATGATCAAAATGATAGAATGATAGTTTGAGACGATAGATGAAGGTTCAAAATAGATGAGCGTTTACTTGGAATGAGTAAATGAAATATCAAAAAAAAGAGGGAACGATTGTTCAGAATGGATGGATGAAAGATTGAAACGAGTAAAGGATTGATCAGAATGAATGAACGAATGCTTGGATTAGGAGGCTGACTTGTGGAATGGATGAAAGGGTGAATAGGAAAAAAATGAAGAAGATGGAGAGAGGGATTTTAAGATTTGTTTCGATATCCAAAGACCTTGACTACATATGGACTAAAGCTTAGATTAGGGTTTTGGTTAAGCTCATATTGAGATTAGATTAAAGCTCAGATTAGGATTGGGTTGAAGCCTAGAATGATTGGAGGATGTGATGGGATTGATTCTACACCAAGTTCAGAGGTTTAAAAGACGTAAGGTGTTGGCAATCAGATTTTTCTAGATTCAGAAATTTTCAAAAATTGTCAAATTTTGCCATTTTAGAAAACTTCACGGACACACTTTGGAGAGTCCAATTTTTTCCAAAAAACTACCCAAAACTAAGATAGGATGAATTTCCAACTAACATCCCAGATCTGAGACATGCATTTCGAGTTATTACCGAAAATGATTTTTCAAAAACTGAAAAAAACACTAAATTGCAATTTTGAGGGTCAAGATGAAAGTTTGAGGCCTAAAAAATGTGGTGAAACGGGGTCCAATCAACTAAACATTGATTGGGAATCCACATGCCACCTCATAACGCAACCACTCGTAAAATTTTAACTCAAACGGACACCTGAGTCAAAAGTTATGGCCTCTGGAAGTTTCAACATAAAAATCAAAACTCTCGAAACGAAGTCTAGGTGATTGGGATGGATGATCTGATGATGGATATGGACTCTAATGATGTTCTAAGTAGCACTTATGTGATTTTGGTGATGAAATGATGACTTTCAGAAAAATGTGGATGGCAGGAAAATGGGTGCTCGAAACGACTGAACGAAGGGTGGAAAATGTCGTTTGAAAGGCAGGTTCGCCCCTGGATGAGGGCAGGTCCACCTGTGCAAGGGGCAGGTCCACCTGTGCAGGGGGCAGGTTTGCTTGTGCAGGGGGGAAGGTCTACCTGTATAGGGGAAAGTCCGCTTGTGCAGGGGTAGGTCTGCCTGTGCAGGGGGCAGGTCTGCCTGTGCTAGGGGGCAAGTTCGCCTGTAGGGCAGGTCCACCTGTACAGGGGCAGGTCCGCCTGTGCAGAGGGAAGGTCCGCCTGTAGGGTAGGTCCGCCTGTAGGGAAGGTCTGCCTATACAGGGGCAAGTACGCTTGTGCAGGGGCAGGTTCGCCTGTCAGGGGGTAGGTTCGCCTGTGTAGTGGGTAGTTCGCTGTGCGGTCGGGGCAGGTCTTCCCGTAGGGCAGGTCCTTGCCTGTGCAAGGGGGCAGGTCTGCCCCTGGTGAAAACGGTAAAAAAATAGCTGTTCAAGAGCACAAAATGAGGAGATGGATGCTCGAAATGGATGGATGAGTGCTCAAAACAGATGAATGACTCTCAGAACGAGTAAACGGTGACTCAGAATGGGTGAACGACTCTCGAAACGATGAGAGGGAGGTGCAGAATGGATGGATGTTTACTTGGAACGAGTAAACGATGACTCGAAATGGACAATCGACTCTCAAAACGAGGAGATAGGGGTTCAAAACAAATGAAAGATTACTCAGAACGAGTAAACGGATGATCGAGAGGGATGAACGACTACTCGAAAGGAGTAAACGACTACTAAGAACGAATGAATGATTCTCAGAATGAGAAGAAGAAGGTTCAAAATGGATGAAATATTACACGGAATGAGTGAATGGTTGATCGAAACGGGTGAACGAGAGTTTGAAATGATAGAACGAGGTTTGAAATGGGTGAACATTTACTCAGAATGAGTATATGAAAGATCAGAATGACAGAACGAGAGTTTGGAATGATGAAACAAGATGTGAAATAGATGAATGTTCACTCGGAACAAATAAACGAAAGATTGAAATGGTAGAACGAGAGTTTGAAATGATGGAAAGAGGTTCGAAATGGATAAACGTTTACTTGGAATGAGTAAACGAATGATCCAAAATGGACAAACGACTCTTGAAACGAGGAGATAGAGGTTCGAAACAGATGAAAGATTACTCATAACAAGTAAACGGATGGTCGAGAGGGATGAACGACTACTCGAAAGGAGTAAACGACCGCTAAGAATGGATGAATGATTCTCAGAATGAGAAGAAGGTTCAAAATGAATGAAAGATTACTTAGAACGAGTGAATGGTTGATCGAAACGGGTGAACGAGGGTTCAAAATGATAGAAGGGGGTTCATAATAGATGAACATTTACTCAGAACGAATGATCGAAATGGTAGGACGAGAGTTTGGAATGATGAAACAGGATGTGAAATAGAAGAACGTTCACTCGGAACGAGTAAACAAATTATCGGAATGACATAACGAGAGTTCGAGATGATGAAAGGTGTGTAATAGATGAACGTTTACTCGAAATGAGTAAACAAATGATCGGAATGACAGAACGAGAGTTCGAAATGATGAAAGGAGGTTTGAAATGGGTGAACGTTTACTCAAAACGAGTAAACGAATGATCAGAACAACGAAACAAGCACGCAAAATGATGAAACATGTGTCTAGAATAATGAAACTAATGATAAAACTGACTGGTCAAGGGTCAGGTCCACCCCTGGGATGGGTTAGGTCCACCCCTAGAGGGCAGGTCCGCCTGTCGGGAGGGCAAGTCCGCCTATGGAGAAAAAGTTGGTCAAAATTGGCTAAAATAGGCTCCAAAGGATTGGTTTACAGGTCAAGTCCGACCCTAGATGGGTCAGGTCCACCCCTGGAGGGCAGGTCCACCTATCGGGAGGGCAGGTCCGCTTGTCGGGTGGGCAGGTCCGCCTATGGAGCAAAAAATTGGTCAAATTTGGCTAAAACAGGCTCCAAAGGACTGGTTTACAGGTCAAGTTTGCCCCTGGATGGGTCAGGTCCGCCCTTGGAGGGCAGGTCTGCCTGTCGAGAGGGCAGGTCCGCCTGTTGGGAGGTTTAAACTTGACTTTTGAAAAGATGACTAAGGCAAAGGACTCAAAACACATGAAACATCAATCAAAAGGATATGGCTGAACATAAAATTACTAGTTTTGCACAAAGAAGACAATTCAGACAACACAATCCTAAGATTAGTAGAAAGGGGGATGGCTAACAAAGTCTTCTATTCTAGGATGAACATGGTTGCTAAGGAGTCCTCGATATACACCTGGTACGTGAGGCCCAAACTGTGAACACCAACCCGTTACAAGCGTGAGTCAGAAACCTTAGCGAGATACTAGAGGCTCAGACCAACTCTTCACGTCATCCCGATGCTTCACCAATTACAATGTGGTTAGATTGAGGTACAACTTTTGCTCTCCCTCCTTTATATACCCTGCTGGTACGCGTGGTTGGAATCGTCCCTTAGGGTGCTGAAATCCCCAAGTAGGTCCCGCTAAGAAAAAGAAAAAGAGGGTGACTCAAAAGTACTTGGTAAGCTACGAATTCTCGTCACCCAGGATTGCCAAATGGCGCAAAGGGATTGGATATATCAAATAGCTTACCAACAAGCACGACAAACAAGATTTATTGACACCCCTAGTTAGACTATGTGCCTAAGTTATGCAAAACAAGTAGAAATTGATAAATAACTAAACAAGAAGTAGAAATTGATAAATAACTAACCCTGCAAGGAAAATTGTTAGTGATTCCCGTCCTTGTTGCTTGCCAAATGTCGATTAGATGCTTGCATAGACTCAAACAAGACATGTTAGGGGGTTAGAAACACTTAAAACAACCAAAATGAGTGCTAAAAACTGAAATTTTACCTTCTGGAAAAAGTTGTCCAGGTCAGGGCCGCCTATCTGGAGGGCAGGTCTGCCTGTCTAGAGAGAAAGTCTGCCTATCTAGAGGGCAGGTCCGCCTGTCTGGAGGGTAGGTCCGCCCCTCTGTGAAAAATCTGCAAAAATCAACTTTTGGAGTCTGTGGAGGGCAGGTCCACCCCTGGGCAAGGTCGGGTCTGCTTGTGGAGGGAAAGTCCACCTATTCATCAGGTTAGGTCCGCCCCTCTATAGGTCAGGTCCACCCCTCTGCAACCTGCACCTACAAAAAGTGAAAAAACAACAAACGTGAAAGATAGAGACCCGTTTGTGGGTCCCACCGGGCGTGCCAAAAATGTGATAGGGCGAAAATACTTGTTAGAAAATGAGCAGCAAACAAAAGAGTGCAAATAACAACTATAAACACCCTACACCTCAAGATTAGCCTAGTTGGATTCAAAACAAAATAAAAATAACAAATAGAGTGGATTCACCTTGTCTTGAATTGATCATTTGGTTGGCCCTTCGATTTTTGATGTTGTATGCTCTTTTGGTGGCAAGAGATGCAAACTATGAGATGATATGAGGATGGAAAATGAGTGAAAATGGATGCAAGTATGAGAATTTGGCTAAGTATGGCTCAAGAGAAATTTTGCAAAAGTTTGGCTAGCATAAATAATCTTTTCCTAAATGAGAGAAAAAAGGAGTATTTATAGAGAATTTTGGACTCTCTAGGGAAATAAACAGTTGAGATTGAGCCACTAAGATCAAGATGTAGGGCTAAGGTGAGTTGAAAACTCACAAGCCCTCACATCTTGACATGTGGCATGTAAAGTGGCTTGTAAAAGATGATGTGTATATGAGTTGGAAAGAGAATACATGACATGGAGGTACTTCATAGTACTTTGGGATTGGACAAAATCTTCTCATAAAGGAGGTCCTTGTCCCCATATGGGTGAGAGGACATGTGATGAATTAAAAATTCCCCAAATATCCACATGGGGATGAGAAAAATAATTTTAAATTCCAAGGAATGCATTGGGGGATTAAATGTGAATAAAAAATTCACATGGGGAATGGAGTACCTTCTCCAAAAGGAGAAAGCCTTTAATAAAATTGACTTAGGACACATTCCATAAATGATATGGGGATTAGGTTGACCTAATTAGGTGATTAAGTTGTGCAAGTACTTGATTAGACAAACTAATGACATATTAGAGGCAAGTGGGAGATTATGAAGAGTTCACATATGACTTGATGTGACAAGTCAAAGATCACATAGGGAAGAGAAAAAATAATTTAATATTATTTGGAAGGATAAAAGGAATTAAAAATTCCTTGAGAGGTTGGGCTAGTTAATAAAGGATTAAAAGAGGGTTAGGTGACTAAGAGAGATTAGTGGCCAACTTGCAAAAGTTGGAGGATGTGACACATTTTAATCAATGATTAAGCATGTGCACATCCCTAATGATGAGATTAGGAGAATAATTAGGATTAAAAAAGGATGTGACATGTGAGAAATTAAATAAATGTCATATTTATTTAATTCATTTGATGAAAGGGGAAGGTATTTAATTATTTAACTAGATACCTTAGGGATTTGGCAGAATTAAAAATATTAATTAAATAATAACGATATTATTTAATTAATGCAAATAAGGGGATACTTAGACGAAAAGGGATAAATTTGGATAAATTAAGTGTCCAAATTTAGGTGTCTACACCAATAACCATTTTATTTATGTGAACGTGAAATATAGATGCACAAGTTGTAGTGTTATGCCTCTTGACGTAATAAATAATATTTTTTTCAATATTAAAAAAAATAAATTTGAATTGACTTTTTTATTTTTTTAATATATTTCATTTAATTTTTAAGTTTGGTGTTACTTCTAATTTTAACATAAAATTAAAATTTTAGCTTTAACAATTTTAATATAGTTTATTTTTATTTATAACATTTTATTTGAAGTATGGTTTTAATTTTTAAATTTTAATTTATTTAATAATTTTTTATTTATTAGTTTTGAGTTTATTTTGCAATTAATATTGATATTATTGTTTTTAATTATCTTAATATTGTTGTTTGTAATATGTTAATTATATTTTTTAGTTACATATTTTATTAATATTTTAATTTTATAAATTAAAAAATTAGTTTTACCTTTTTATTTAATCATTTATTAACTTAAAAACTTTATTATTTATTATTAATTTTTAAAATTATTATATTTATTAATATTTTGACTTTGTATTTAGTTTATTCTACTTTAGTTTTTAATTTATTTTTATAATTATGCATTTTATAAAATTACAAATAATAAATAAAAATTATTAGAATTAATTCCATTATTTAACATTTATTATTATTTATTTCATTTCATTATTTAGCATTTATTATTAATTGTTTAATCCAACAACATGCAACTACAATTTGCATACACAAACACATACTCTCTAACATATTAACATGCATATATTTTTTTATTGGCATAATCCTTGAACCTCCTTTAGGTACAAGTGCTAGTCATTTTTTAACTTAAAAAGTTTTTTTTTTTTGATATGCAAGGTTATGATTTGTATTAAAGTTTAAAGAAAATATACAATACGTCTGCATAGTAGGAAAACCACCAAACTTCCATGGAACCTAGACCTACCAACCCGGGAGCATGCTACGTCCAACACAAAATTGCAATCCCACTGCATAACTCAGAAACCAGTACCGATTTATAACTTTTTAAAACAAAAAATTCATACACTGAGGCCGAGCCTCACAGGAAACCATTTAATTCTGCAAATGAGGTAAAATCTTCCTCCCATTCCAGACCCTCCTCCGTCACTAGCCACAGTTTTCTTTTCAAAAATTCAACTGCCATTGTCGAGGTCATCCTGTGCCTCATGAGCTCTGGCCCCTTTAAGTCTAAAAGAAAAGGATATACCTTTACTGCCTCATCTGTCTCCCAAAGGAGCTCCAAGTTAGAGGGGCGCAAGATTCCTTTACCCACGAAGGCCGCTTTCAGTGTCTTCTCCAACCCTCCTAATAGGTCGCCGCGAAAAAGATTCACCATCAATTCCTATGCCTCCACCTTAGACACTTCCAAGTCCAGAATGACGGCCAAGAACCGTGAAGAAATGTGTGTGTTATCCCTCGCAAATTCCTTTCTATCCAGGTGGCCCTTTCCTAAAATCATTTTGACCGCTACCATGATCAAAGGATCATCCTCAAGCATAATTATTTTCAGCCTTTGGTCAGTTATCTCCCTAAATGCATTTGTCTCTCTATCGCCACCAATGAAACAGGAGTGTCGACGCCGAGACTTTCCAACCCCTTTGCTGAGATGGAATGATGAATTTTGATCTCCTCATCTTTGCCATTAGCTGCCCTTTGGTCGAAAACTCCCTGCACAGAGACAACCAACAAAATGAGTTTCGAAAACCATACGGAGAAAAAGCCATCGTCCATCCACATTTTAAAGGCTCGCATACAAGGCCGAACCAACACACACGAGCCTGGAATGATGTCGATGCAAGGCAATCCGTCCTTGCAAGAATATTTCATCCTGCAACCACAAGCCTTAAGTTGGATATCACCTCATGAGGATCAACTTCTGCCACCCAATTGATTTGCATAATCTTACATGATGACCATACTTTACGTGTCGCTCTGTTTATCCTTGCCATCATGAATCATTAAGACAGCAGACACCTCCAAGATCTCCCCAATTTTGGCGGAATTCCCATTCTTTTTAGAGCTTACTGCCAATGTTCCCCTGACACCTTGGATTATCACTGGCGATAAGTGAGGTGATGTGGCCTTGCCACAATACTGCCAACTTGTGCTCCCTAGCTGACACCCCAATTTCCTCTCCCATCACCAACTAATGATTTTCCTTTTCTTTTCCATCGGGCTCGTGAATAAATGAGAGAAGGAACGTGATGGGGGGGGGCACCCTACCTCCCACAACTTAAAAAAGTTTATTATTTATTTTTAATTTTTTAAAATTATTATATTTATTAATACTTGGAGTTGGATATATTTTGACTTTGGATTTAGGTTATTCTACTTTATTTTTTAATTTAGATTTAAGTTTGAATTTTTTTTTTATATTTATGTTTTGTTATAAAATTACAAATAAGATCTACATAAAAAAATAGTCATTAAAGCATATGATGATGTAGAGTGCCCTTCTAAAGGAACAATCACACTCCCCACACGCATTGGTCTAACAATAAAAGATACAGTATGTCAAGTCTTGGACCTTGATCACCCATGGATACATCTCATACAAGTCATTACATCTACCTTATGGTGAAAAGGATACTTACACAACAAGAAATTGGTTACAACAAAAGATGAGTTTGGGTGATGAAAGTAAAAGAACATGATCTTGAGATAAATCCCAATAAATTGGCCAGAGGTTGAAGGCTATGTAAACTAATAGTAGAAAATGGACCAAAGACAAATATTGATATACCTATGGTGTTATTGGTTAGCCTTCAGGGTGAATGGTATTCAAATGTTTCCTAATATCTTACCTATGGAGAATGCCCTACTCTAATTTAATTTATAATTATTTGTCTTATTAAAGTTTGGTTATTGTATGAGGAGGGTAGAGGAGCAAAGTTTTGAGGGGGTGAATTAGCAATTAGCTTCATTGGCTAGAGACAGATTCTAAGGTTGAGTAGTTTCTTGGAGGAGGTCTCCTTTGTTCACATCTTGAGGGAGTGGAATAGTGTTGTTGATTGCCTTGCTAAATGGGCTTCAAAGGGATAGAGTGGTTGGTGGGTTAGTGAATGGGAGCAACTTCTTGAGGATTTGGTGGGTAATTTGCAGAAGTTGATTCATGTAGATATGCAAGGTTAAGGGGATTGGTGATCTGGCCTCTTGGTGCGCGTATTTCAGCTTGGATTTTTCAGCTTTTGTCTTTCATTTTGTTTTTTGGCCTTTGGGGCCTATCAACCTTCTTGTTTTGGCTATTGATTGTACTATTGTGGCTTTCTGATTAGTAAATTTTACCCTCCTTTTTGCAAAAAAAGTTTGGTTATTGTAGAATAATTCTATTTTGATTATATATATATAAAATGAATTTCAAACGTAAAAGCTAAATTAAAAGTTGTAGTGTGTGTGAGAGAGAGAGAAGCTAACTTTTGATTAGTTGTTTCATGCTAGCAATCCAAGGATAGTACATGTCCCTGGGAGTTATGCTCAAGGTAGCATGTCATTTGATTAAGGATATGATAATTCACCTTTAAAACCTCTTCGGTGTACCCATTGCACACTTCCTATCACTATCTTTATCTTTTTATCTCTCCCTCCCTCTCCATCTATGTATGTTTATGTCTTCCATCTCTATCTATCCCTCTATCATCTCTCTCTCTCTCTCACTCTCCTCTCAATATCCCTCTCCATCTCCATCTTCGTTTTCATTTCCATCTCTTTCTATCTCTATCTTCCTTTCCATCTCTATCTCCTTACCCCTTTATTTCTCTCTCACTCTTCCCCCCATAACTCTCCCTCTTTCCATCCTTATCTCTCCCTCTCTCTCCCTCTCTTCCTATTGCAAACATAACATGAGCCTATTGTTAATGGAGCCTAATTATCTTCCTCATTTAGAGGTTTTGTTTTAGTTGTGTTTGGATCCATATAAGTGGATGCATAATTGATTTGAAGCTATCACTTCTTCATTGAGACCTTTGTTGCACAAACAACATCATTTTCTAAATGGCTTACCAATTGACCTCATGTATATTACACACATGTATGCAAAAAATAGATCAAGATTTCCCCTAATTGACCTTCTACACATCTTAGGAGTATCTATTGCACACCAATATGTGATTGCTAATAATTAATCTATATAAAAAACACTAAGAAATATTTAGACAATTTTTTTCCATTATTTCACTTAAATAAAATAACTTAACTAAATTATTAGAAAAAAACAATTAATTAAGATACATAAACTAATTATGTTCTTTTCATTAAAATACTAAAACCTATATTTAAAGGTCTTGCTAAGAGAATTGAATATACTTCAATTATTTAAATTTAGGGTTTTGTAAACTAAAAGAGATTTTCTGTAAATTAACGAACATCGTCTGTAGTACCCCTTATCGTTTGGTCGTGGTTTTTACTCACGCTCGTAATCACAGGCAGCGGCGGCGGCAACACTAACAGCAACAATGGCTCCTCCCAAAGGTGCCTTATCATCTTTTGAATTTTAA